>JASVEL010000571.1:0-64259 GCA_032618575.1 Nicotiana noctiflora | reverse complement strand
ATTGCGGAGTAGTCGTCGCGCCGTATTGAGGTGAGTAATATATGTGGGTGATGACCGGCGGGTTCGAAACCCGGTATACCACTTTGTGACGTTGTATAGCGGCGAGACACGTACCCTCTTGTGAGTGCGGGGTCGATTGTGAACTGGAGACTACATATTAGTCCAACCTGTTGATCTTGTATTATTGGCTATTCTAGAGCCGTCGAACCTCCTTCTCGGATGGTTGCATATATATGTTGTGATAATGGCTACTCTTGAGCCGAGGAACCCCCTTCTTGGGCGGTTGATTATACATGTGGGCCGTGAGCCGGTTATTGGATCCCGCGAGGATCGTTATCATTGTCTTATCATATAGACATGCTAGTTTACTACTAGTCAGCAGCTATTTTTGTTATTATGCAAATTCCAATCTCTGGAACTTGATATTACTGTTTTCCAACTGAAAAATGATAAAAGAGTTTTCAAAAACTACTTTTGAGCCTGCGAGGCTGTATCTGCATATTAGCTGACTAGTAGTGGATCGGGGCTGCGCGCCGCAGCGAGATATATGTTGGATCGGACTGCACGCCGCAGGAATATCTCTATGAGATGTGCTTGGGCTGTAGGAGCCCCTCCGGAGTCTGAACCCCCACGGTGAGCACGGGTACCCAAAATTGGAGTCGGGCTACACGCCGTAGCGGTCATATCATGCATTGCATTGCATTTAGCTACATCTGCTAGCGGTTATGCTATTTATTGGTATTTGTTGGTACAGGTACAGAGAATATTGATTCTATGACAGGGTAGCTGATTATAGCTTTACATAGTGCTTTATTGCGGATTTCTTATCTGCGTTGTCTTACCCTTGTTTATTACCACTGAGTCTGGCAGTACTCATTTTACTCCCTGCACCTTGTGTGCAGATCCAGGTACCTCTCAGCAGTGATCCAGTAGCTGTGCGAGGCGACGTTTGTGGATATTCGAGGTAGCTGCAGAGTCCGCAGGATCCGATATTCCTTCCTACTGTCTTTTGATTTTGTATTGACATTTCTTTCCGCACTTGGTATTTTGTAAACCTTTATACACTCATGTTCAGTAGAGGCTCATGACTCTTGACCCTTCGGTCTATGGGAGTTAGTGTATTAGGGGACTTGGTTCCCTGTTCTCGTTATTTGTATCGTTATTTCTTGAATTAATTTGCTTAAATGGGCTAAAGAGAGCTTCTAGCTCCGTTGTTTATATTGATTGGTCAGGCTGGCTTAGCAATGTGTGTTGGGCGCCATCACGGCCGGATTTGGGGTCGTGACAAGTTGGTATCGAGCCTAGGTTTACTAGGCCTCGTGAGTCTTGAGCCGGTTAGTAGAGTCTTGTGGATCGGTACGGGGACGCTCTGTCTTATCCTCGGGAGGCTGCGAACACTTTAGGAAAACTTCACTTTTCTTGAACTACGTCGTGCGATCTTATTGTTCGAGAACTAAATTTCTATATTCTATTCTCTCGCGAGATGGCGAGAACGCGAGCATCGGGACGAGGTGGACGACCTCCGTTGCCACTGTTAGAGGCCGTGGGCGCGGTCGTGCTAGAGTTAGAGGTAGGGCGGTGAGGCGGTGCCGGTCGGCCGCTTTGTTGTACCGGTTCGGGAGCGACCCCCGGTGGTTGAAGCTCCGGCGGTCCCGGTTCGGAGGCCGGACTATATCTATTGCTATTTACGGTAGCCGGGGAGACTCTTGCCCGGATATTATCGGTGTGTTCGGTTTGGCTCGAGGTAGTTTCGGCTACCAGCTACGCAGCGACATCTCGGTCGGGGGGTGGTCGACGGACCCCTGCGGCTCGCACGCCTGACCCGGTTGTTCGGGGACTTCGGATGCCGGAGGCTGTCCCCGCTCGGGTGGTTGCACCGGTTGTTCCTCCGGTGCACCGGCTCCGGCTCCGAAGCATATGGTTCGAGGTTATGCCGAGGACGAGCGGCGTCGTGCTTGAGAGATTTGGTAGACTTCGGCCACCCCGTTTCGGTGGCGTTGAGGGCGAGGATGCCCGGGAATTTCTGGATAAATGTGAGAAGATGCTGCGTACGGGTGGTATTCTTGAGTCCGGCGGAGTTTCATTTACTACATTTCAGTTTGCCGGTCCCGCATTTGATTGGTGGGAGGAGTTTGAGAGGCGTGGGCCTGCTAGAGCAGCACCTCTCACATGGCGGCAGTTCTCTACTCTCTTTCTAGAGAAATATGTACCTCGGTCTCGTCGCGAGGAGTTACGTCGCCAGTTCGAGTGGTTGATTCAGGGCGACATGTCTGTGACCCAGTATGAGCTCGGATTCACACGGTTGGCTAGGCATGCCACATGGATGATCCCTAATGATAGGGAGAGGATCGGGGAGGTTCATTGATGGCCTCGGCTACTCCATCTGTATTCTTATGACCGGCGAGCGAGTTACTGTCGTCATCGTTTGAGCGAGTGGGCGATATGGCACGCTCGGGTGAGGCGGATCGTCGCGGGGAGAGAGAGGAGCGGGAGGCAAAAAACATGTAATTACAACATAACGGGGTCGTAATTCCCGTGACGACGGGCCGGGTCGTTACAACTTAGTGCCCTCCCAGCCCAGAGTGCATCACCTACTTCTTCGGCCCAGGGTTCTTCTGCGGCGAGGGGTTCCTTTCAGGTTCATTCTCCAGGACCACGTGCTTGTTATGAGTGTGGTGAGTTTGGCCACATGAGGAGTCAATGCCCTCGACTCCGTAGGGACAGGGCTTAGCAGAGGGATCAGCCCTCCTCTTCAGCACCATCTCCGGCTAGTAGAGGTAGAGGTCAGTCTTCTTGTGGTCGCCCCAGAGGCGAGGAGAGATCCGGTGGAGACCAAGAACGATTCTATGCACTCCCTGACAGGCGTGATGCAGTTGCCTCTGATGCAGTGATTACATGTATCATTTTTATCTGTCACAGAGATGCCTCTGTTCTATTCGATCCAGGGTCCACATATTCATATGTTTCTTCTTATTTTGCACATCATTTGGGTGCGACTCGTGGTAGTCTTGATTTAACTGTTCATGTATCCACCCCGTGGGTGATACGATTGTTGTGGATCATGTCTATAGATCCTGTGTTATTTTTATTGGGGGTTTGGAGACCCAGGCAGATTTGTTATTGTTGGGAATGGTGGACTTTGATGTTATATTGGGTATGGACTGGTTGTCTCCGTATCATGCTATATTGGACTGTCATGCTAAGACGATTACGTTGGCCATTCCTGGTATTTCTCAGATTGAGTGGCGGGGTTCGACCGATTTCGTCCCTAGCCGTGTTATTTCGTTCTTAAAAGCTCAGAAGATGGTTGAAAAAGGGTGTTTATCGTACTTAGCTTTTGTGAGAGATGTGGGGGCTGAGTCTCCTAGCATTGATTCTGTACCTGTTGTGAGGGATTTTCCAGATGTATTCCCCTCAGACCTGCCGGGCATGCCGCCGGACAGGGATATTGATTTTGGCATTGACTTGGTGCCGGGCACTCGGCCCATTTCTATTCCTCCGTATCGGATGGCACCAGCTGAGTTGAAGGAATTGAAAGAGCAGCTCCAGGAACTCCTAGATAAGGGGTTTATTCGGCCGAGTGTGTCGCAGTGGGGTGCACCAGTCCTGTTTGTTAAGAAGAAGGACGGATCTATGAGGATGTGTATTGACTATAGGCGGCTAAACAAAGCAACAGTGAAGAATAAGTATCCTCTGCCTCGTATTGATGATTTGTTTGATCGGCTCCGGGGAGCTAGGGTGTTCTCGAAGATTGATGTTCGATCGGGCTACCATCGGTTGAAGATTAGAGAGTCGACATTATGAAGGCTGCATTCGGACCGGATATGGTCACTTATGAGTTCACTTGTGATGTCTTTTGGGGCGACCGACGCCCCGGCGGCATTTATGCATCTGATGAACAGTGTATTCGGGCCGTATCTTGATTCATTTGTGATCGTATTCATTGATGACATACTTGTCTACTCTCGTAGCCGGGAGGAGCATGCTCGGCACTTGAGTGTTGTGTTGCAGAGATTGAGAGAGGAGAAGCTGTATGCCAAGTTCTCCAAATGTGAGTTCTAGCTTGAGTCCGTGGCATTCTTAGGGCACGTGGTGTCCTGTGATGGTATTCGGGTAGATCCGAGGAAGGTCGAGGCAGTGCAGAGTTGGCCCAGACCGACCTCAGTTACTGAGATCCGTAGCTTTATGGGATTGGCGGGGTATTATCGCCGATTCGTTCAGGGGTTCTCTTCTATTGCTTCGCCCTTGACTAGATTGACTCGGAAGGGTGTTCCTTTCTTATGGTCGAAGAGTGCGAGGAGAGCTTTCGAAGCTCGAGACGACGCGATCACGGCACCGGTCTTGATTCTACGGCGAGCTTCGGGTTAGCATCTTGTATATTGTGATGCCTCGGGAGTGGGCATTGGTTGTGTGTTGATGCGGGGAGGGTAGAGTTATTGCATATGCTTCTCGTCAGCTAAAGCCCCACGAGAAAAACTACCATGTTCACGATTTGGAGTTAGCTGCTATTGTTCATACCTTGAAGATTTGGAGGCATTATCTATATGGTGTATCTTGTGATGTATATACGGACCACCGCAGCCTTCAGCATTTGTTTAAGCAAAAAGATCTAAATTTGAGGCGGCGGAGATGGCTTGAATTGCTTAAAGACTATGATATTACTATCTTGTATCATCACGGGAAAGCCAATGTAGTGGGCGATGCATTGAGCGGAAGGCTATTAGTATGGGCGAGTTTGGCGTATATTCCGGTTGGGGAGAGACCATTTGGAGTTGATGTTTAGGCGTTAGCTAACCGGATGGTAAGGCTGGATATTTACGAGCCCGGTCGGGTGATGGCTTATGTAGTAGCCCGTTCTTGCTATATGATCGTATTCGAGAGCGCCGGTATGATGATCCACGCTTACTTGTCCTTAAGGACAGAGTTCGACATGATGATGCTAGGGATGTCACTATTGATAGTGATGGTGTGTTGCGGATGCGGGGCCGGATATGCGTGCCCAATGTTGACGGCCTTCGTGAATTGATATTGGAGGAAGCCCATAGCTCGCGGTATTCTATTCATCCGGGAGCCGCGAAGATGTACCAGGATTTGAAGCAGCATTACTGGTGGAGAAAGATGAAGAAAGATATTGTGAGCCGTGTGGCTCAGTGTCTAAACTGTCAGCAGGTCAAGTATGAGCATCAAAGACCTGGTGGTGTATTCCAGCGTATTGATATTTCGGAGTGGAAGTGGGAAAGAATAACTATGGACTTTGTTAGTGGACTCCCTCGGACGGCGAGGAAGTTTGATTCAGTTTGGGTGATTGTGGATAGACTGACTAAGTCAGCTCATTTCATCCCAGTGTGTACTACCTATACCTCAGAGCGGTTGGCAGAGATATTCATCCGTGAGATAGTGAGATTGCATGGAGTTCCTATTTCCATTATATCAGACAGAGGTACCCAGTTCACATCTCAGTTCTGGAGGACATTTCAGCGAGAGTTGGGTTCACAGGTAGAGTTGAGCACAGCATTTCATCCACAGACGGATGGGCAGTCTGAGCGTACTATTCGGATATTGGAGGACATGTTGCGTGCTTGTGTCATTGATTTTGGTGGTTCATGGGCTGATTATTTGCCTTTGGCGGAGTTTGCTTACAATAATAGCTATCAGTCCAGCATTCAGATGGCACCGTATGAAGCTTTATATGGGAGACGGTGTAGATCTCCAGTTGGTTGGTTCGAGCCCGGCGAGGCTAGGTTGTTAGGGACAGAGTTAGTCCAAGATGCCTTAGATAAGGTGAAGGTGATTCAGGAGAGACTTCGCACAGCTTAGTCGCGTCAGAAGAGTTATGCAGACCGGAAGGTTCGAGATGTATCTTATTCGGTCGGAGAGAAGGTGTTGCTGAAGGTTTCGCCTATGAAGGGTGTTATGAGGTTTGGAAAGAAAGGAAAGTTGAGCCCGAGGTTTATTGGACCTTTTGAGGTGCTTAGGAAAGTTGGGGAGGTGGCTTATATGCTTGCTTTGCCACCCAGTTTATCGGGAGTTCACCCGGTGTTCCATGTATCTATGCTCCGGAAGTATGTCGGAGACCCGTCTCATGTGTTGGACTTCAGCACGATACGGCTAGATGAGGATTTGACTTATGATGTGGAACCAGTAGCTATTTTGGGTCGACAGGTTCGTAAGCTGAGATCTAAGGATATAGCTTCAGTGAAAGTGCAGTGGAGAGGTCGTCCCGTGGAGGAAGCAACTTGGGAGGCCGAGCAGGAGATGCAAAGCAGATATCCACACTTGTTTAATACTCCAGGTATGTTTCTTAACCCGCTCGCGGACGAGCGTTTGTTTAAGTTGGGGAGAATGTAACGACCGGCCCGTCGTTACGGGAATTACCACCCCGTTACCTTGCATTTACATATATTATGCTTTTAAAACAGTATTAGAATATATCGGGTGAGTTAGGAGTGATTTGGATTGAAAATGAAACAAATAGCATGTTTGAAGAAAGCTTGAATATGAAAAGTCAACCAAGAGTTGACTATTGAGTTAGAGTGCTCGGAACAGGATTCTGATGATTCGACTAGTTCCGGGGGATCATTTATGACTTAGGAGAACAATCGGAATTGAATTCGGAGGTCGGTGTAGTTTTAAGCTTGAATTGGCGAATGTTGAATTTTGGCGAAAACCGGATGGTAGGTGATATTTTGATCCGGGGGTCGGAATGGAATTCCGACAATTTCTGTAGCTTCGTTATGTGATTTTGGATATGTCTGCAAATTTTCAGGTCATTCGGACATCGTTTGATCGGGTTTTTGGATTGAATGTTAGTTTTGAAAGTTTTGAAGAAACTTAGGCTTGAATCCGTGGTTAATTGATGATTTTGATGTTTAGTATGGTGTTTTTATGATTGGAACAAGTTCGTATCATGTGTTGGAGTATGTTGGTGGTTTTCGTTGGGGTCCCGGGGGTCTCGGGATGAATACGGGGGTCCAAACGGACCATTGTTGAAAGAAAAGAGAAAAATCTGGTTGCTGTCATAACCTCAGCAGACAATTGCTCTCCGCGATCGCGGGGATGGAGATGCGATCGCGTAGAGCTGGGAGATAAGGCATCGCGATCGCAGGGTAATAGTCGCGATCGCGTAGAGGTGAACGGGTGTTAATCGCGATCGCAGGCCAATATACGCGATCGCGTAGAAGAAGAAATGGGTCCAGGGAGAAATATGCTACGCGATCGCGATCGCGTGAGGGATGTCACGATCGCGTGAGGCCGAGATTTTGAGCATCGCGATCGCGTGAAGCAAGTCGCGATCGCGTAGAAGAACCTGTTCTGGCAGTGATTAAGTCCAGAAACAGAGAGTTACGGGTTTACACCCCCAAAACTCAATTTCAAGCCCTAGAGAGAAGAAAACTCGAGGAAATCACCGAGAAGTCATCGGGTATCGTCGGAGGTAAGATTCTTGACTCAAAAACATCAATTTATGGTAGTATTAACATCAATCTTCATGAAATTGGGTTGAAATCTTGAAGAAATGTGGCTTAAGTATTAAAAATGGGATTTTTGGATTTGGAGGGTCATTTGAACTCCGATTTCGATAAATTTTATATGCACGGACTCGTGGCGAGATAAGGATCGCGTTGGTGCTAATTTCGGAATTTTCCGAGCAGGTGGGGCCCGGGGTCGGGTTTTACCAACTTAGTGTAATTATGCTAATTTCATGTAAATTGAAGTGGGTTATGATTATTTGACCCGTAATTGATGTAATTATTGTGGTTTGACTAGATTCCACGCACGAGGGAGCTAAATTCAAAGGAAAGGGCATTGCGGAGTAGTCGTCGCGCCGTATTGAGGTGAGTAATATATGTGGGTGATGACCAGCGGGTTCGAAACCCCGGTATACCACTTTGTGACGCTGTATAGCGGCGAGACACGCACACTCTTGAGAGTGCGGGGTCGATCATGAATTGGAGACTATATATTAGTCCAACCTGTTGATACTGTATTATTGGCTATTCTAGAGCCGTCGAACCTCCTTCTCGGATGGTTGCATATATATGTTGTGATAATGGCTACTCTTGAGCCGAGGAACCCCCTTCTTGGGCGGTTGATTATACATGTGGGCCGTGAGCCAGTTATTGGATCCCGCGAGGATCGTTATCATTGTCTTATCATATAGACATGCTAGTTTACTACTAGTCCGCATCTATTTTTGTTATTATGCTAATTCCAATCTCTGGAACTTGATATTACTGTTTTCCAACTGAAAAATGATAAAAGAGTTTTCAAAAAAAACTATTTTTGAGCATGCGAGGCTGTATCTGCATATTAGCTGACTAGTAGTGGATCGGGCTGCGCGCCGCAGCAGGATATATGTTGGATCGGACTGCACGCCGCGGGAATATCTCTATGAGATGTGCTTGGGCTGTAGGAGCCCCTCCGGAGTCTGAACCCCCACAGTGAGCACGGGTACCCAAAATTGGAGTCGGGCTACACGCCGTAGCGGTCATATCGTGCATTGCATTGCATTTAGCTACATCTGCTAGCTGTTATGCTATTTATTGGTAATTGTTGGTACAGGTACAGAGAATATTGATTCTATGACAGGGTAGCCGATTATAGCTTTACATAGTGCTTTATTGCGGATTTCTTATCTGCGCTGTCTTACCCTTGTTTATTACCACTGAGTCTGGCAGTACTCATTTTACTCCCTGCACCTTGTGTGCAGATCCAGGTACCTCTCAGCAGTGATCCAGTAGCTGTGTGAGGCGACGTTTGTGGATATTCGAGGTAGGTGCAGAGTCCGCAGGACCCGATATTCCTTCCTACTGTCTTTTGATTTTGTATTGACATTTCTTTCCCAACTTGGTATTTTGTAACCTTTATACACTCATGTTCTGTTAGAGGCTCATGACTCTTGACCCTTGGTCTATGGGAGTTGATGTATTAGGGGACTTGGTTCCCTGTTCTCGTTATTTGTATCGTTATTTCTTGAATTAATTTGCTTAAATGGGCTAAAAGAGAGCGTCTAGCTCCGTTGTTTATATTGATTGGTCAGGCTGGCTTAGCAATGTGCTGGGCGCCATCACGACCGGATTTGGGTCGTGACAATCTTGTACCTAAAAACAGCACTGTCGCTCTTCCAACTAAATTGCAGCAACCACCTACTTTTACTTCCGTCATTGTAAGATCATCGAAACTGGAATCTGCAATCTATATAAGCTTGTTCATATGATCTACATGGTAAAATTAAATATCCAAGAAGAAAATGCACTTTTAATTGTAACACCCTGGACTTTAGACAGAGTCCCACATCGGCAAAACACAAGAGAGATGTTGGGTATATAAGTTAACAAGCCTTAGACCCTTGTGACGCGTTTTAAACCGGTGAGGGCCTAGGCCCAGAGAGAACAATATCACTAGCGGGCTGGCTGTTACAGATGGTATTGGAGCCCTTACCGGAGACTGTAAGGTAGCTGCTTGGTGTCCGCAACCCTGCTTTTTTCCTTAAGGTAGTTGCATGGTGTCCGCAACCCTGCTTTTTTCCTTCCTATCCTTGTTTTTTCCGCTTTTGTAGACTTATTATGTAATAGAAAGTTGGACTAGTTATATTTAGAAGCTCTAGACTCGTGACACCAAATGGTTGGGCTGTGTTGGTCTATTTTCGGTCATGTTTTCCACACATTTCAGTGATTTATGTATTCCTTAGGAAAATTGAGACTTAATTAAATGTTAGAAAAATGTTTTTATTAAAAGAAATTGACGGTGGTTACTTGTTGGGTTGGCTTTCCTAGTAATGTGATAGACGCTATCACGACCGGGGTATTTGGTCGTGACCTCGCCGAGTCCATAAGAGGGGATGTATGTAACACCCCAGACTTTAGACAGAGTCCACACGTTTTAGACCCGTGAGAGCCTAGGCCGGAGCAAACAATATCACTAGCGGGCTGAGCTCTTAAACTAAGATTCCACCTCAAAAAGTTTGATTCGGATCCTCGAAGACACATCTATGACATTTAAGAAATGAGATGCGAATTGGACTTAAGAACGTAGTATAGTGATAGATCTTGTTGTATAAGACTGACTGTCTTCTTTTTCCAGTGATAATACGGGGGGTTGGAAAATCAGAATGTGTTTTACTTATGTTCTTTGGAGACTTTCAGATTACCTGGTTTTGCTTTAGAAATAGGAACGCCTCATCTCTTTGCTTGCAGCTAAAATCGTCGCCTTTTTTCTTGATTTCTACAGCTTTTCTTGGGCACAAAAAAGGCTTAACGCTTCCATTCTTCCAGGTAAGGACTCATTGTTAAAATCATATTTCTACAATACGTAGAGTTTTTTGTCTCTGTTTGGTGAAATGAGGTGGTGGCTTTTGTTAGAAGCATAAAACTGTCATGGGTGGATAATATTACACACTGCAGATCAGCAGTGGTGTGAGCTGTATGAGTATAGCTTTGGATATTTCAAGATCTTTATCCAAATATTTATTCAGAGAGCATACTTTTAACTGTTATAATCTTTTCTATGTATCGCTGAGGCCAGGATCGTTGACCTCTGAATCCTGGAACCTTTGTCCTGTCAGCTTTCAGCAATGAAGAGATACAAAGAAAGAAATTTTCTAATGTGACAGTAGCTAGTGGTTTTGTAGCGTTGTACTGGTTTTGTGCTGACTGCAAAATGCTAACTTCGTCACTTCTCTTGCCCGTTCTTAATTTCATATTACATAAGACAGATACTCGTTTATACTACAACAACAGCCCAGTTTGATCCCAACAAACCAGTTTGATACTCGTTTATACTACAACAACAACATCCCACTATAATTCCACAAGTGGAGTCTGGGGAGATACTCGTTTATACTGCACATAACAAACAATTTATTCAGCTTCCTTTCAAAGAATTATGTTGCCAAGTTTTCGCTTTCAAGTTCTTTGCTCTCTCATTTATCTCTATAAGTAAAATTGTGTCTATCTCAAATGCAGGTGATCATGTGGTTTTCTTTGTGCTGAATGTGATTGAGGCAATTGGTGTATTGATGACATTCAAACCATTCTTAGTTGAAACACAAAATACATAGTAGAGAGCTTATTGGTCTTTTTCATTAATTAGTTCTTTTTGTATCTTTTGAATATATGTCATTTTCTTTCTGCTGGAAATTGTTTTGTGGTTAGAGATTCTTTTTATGTTTGTGTAGGATGCGGAACTTTATTCATCCACAAAGTTGTATTATAGTATATTCATGGAAGGAAAATTAGATAAAATTACTGGCAATTTTTTACTCGGAGGATGCAATAAACTGTGGTTAATTAAGAAATTTATGCCTATTTATGTTAACCATGATTAAGTAATAACCCTTATGTAAAAGATATAGGTTACACTAATTGATGGGTTTATGCACCGAGAGAAAAATGAGTATTTTCCATGAATGATGTATAAGACGACTAAAACTAGAAAACAATTGGCAACAACATAACACGAATTGTTCTACTTTCATTCATTTTGTTGAATTTATTCCATATATAGCATTATTTCCTGCAAATGCAAATAAGCAAAAATAACTTTAAAAACTTGATTTATGCATTAATTGTTATCTTATTAGGTTTACAGCGCGATTCTCTTGTATAATAGGTCAATAATATTATCGTGAAATATTAGTTGGTACATTGTCGATTGCTAGCTAAGCTTTTATGTGTTTGAAGTGATCTCGATAATTCAATGCTCGTGTCTAGACTAAGTGTTGAATTGTATATAGGTATTCGTAATACGCAGCGAAAGACAATAACAATTCTAGGCAGATATTTTTGTGTTTAAAATTTATTTAAAAGTCAAAGATACGTATCTGGTGAAGAGAATCTGGTTTCAAAAATTTCATCGATAGTACATACAAAAAGACTGATCCTTGGTATCAACTTTTTGATCAATGAAACCCGTTAACAAATTAAATGAAATTATGTGCTGAAAATTTTCTGAAAATTTTCATCCAAGAAGAACAAAGAAAACTATTTTCTTTTCGTGTGGTTAATACACCTTGTAATTTTTCAAAATCATCTTTTCTTCACGTTCACAAATATGTGTATATATACCTGAAGTGAAAACACTTTTCTAACAGGGCAAATAAAAAATGGCGGTTTCAAAGATGACAACTTCCTTTTTTTCTTTTTCTTTCATAGACCATTTCAAATTACATACTACAATTCAAATATGAATTCTAACTTAGAAGTATTTTCCTATTATAAAATTCAAATCTCCTCCCAATGGGTTGAATTTGACGAACCCTTTAGGAATTCAATTTCTAATTGAGTATATATATATATATATATATATATATATATATATATATATATATATATATATATATATATATATATATATATATATATATATATATATATATATATATATATATATATATATATATATATATATAATGTGAAATTTGTTTTGCAGTTGGAAAAAAAATCGGAGTGTGCATAATGTTGTCGCGCATTTGTTGATAAATAAATTAAAAGACGGCAAAATCGTCACAAAATTGTATGAAGTATCAAATTGATGAAAATGCTTACTTTGAAGCAATCATCACGCTATATTATAAGCAGGTAAATCAAAAGTTAGAATGTGGAAGTCTAAAATAACCTTATAATGTTTTTGGACTTTCTTATTAATTAGTACTGTAATACCTTTAATATATTAAGAAAACAAGACAGGTAAGCTACAAAAATTTGTTCTGTAACGTTAAATTTGTTTAGTTAAACTATCTAAATTATTCGGTTTACAAAGTTAGATTCTTCAATATCTCTGTTGTATAATGCTCTTTTAGAGCTAATATTTACAGTTTTCATATTAATTATTATCCTTCTATTTTTCATAGCCTTTAATATTCAGATTGGTATGCTTTCTAAAGGCAATTGTTTTCTTAAAAATGCAGCCATGACTCAAAACAAAAAAGTCTCCACATCAATAGTATTTAAAGTCGAAACACGTCAAACGACGTCCGTTTTCAACCAAACTTTACAGGAAGCGCTTAACCAATATATATGATTTGTACCGGGCGTCGGAACCAAAATACGAGCCCGATATCATTACTTTTCAATCAAATTTCAGTTTCATTTTCCTTAAACATTTTCAGAAAACAATTTAACAGAAAAATTGTTTTACCGGGGTTCTAGACCTCGGATTTCAATTCCGGGCACACGCCCAAGTTCCATATTTTTCTACGGATTTTCTAGGACCGTCAAATCACGGTTCCGGGTCCGTTTACCAAAAATGTTGACCAAAGTCAACCATATCAATATTAATATCAAAATTCTTCAAATTTTCCACATATTTCATATGTTTCAACATGAAAATTTTCCAGCTTCGCGCCCGGATTGCACACGCAAATCGAGACAACTATAAATAAGGTTTTCCGAACCTCAAAAGCTCGAAATGATTAATAAAACAAGTGATGACCCTTTGGGTCGTCACACTACTACTATTCCTTTCCATAGATCTATTACCGAGTTCCACATTTGTGGATCATGGGCTGCTATATTGTCACGACCCCAAATCCGGTCGTGATGGCGCCCAGCACACTGCTAGGCCAGCCCGACCAATCAACAACAATCATAGAGCTATGAGCTCGCCTTATCCCATTTAAACATAACAATTGTAAATTAACAGTGATGGATATATCAAAAACGGGGGAACCAAGTCCCAACGCATACCAACTCCCATAGACCGAAGGGTCAAGAGTCATGAGCCTCTACGGAATATACAAGTGTAAATAGTGAATATAACTGTGCACAAGTGTGGGATGATCAGAACAAAATATAGACAAACTGTAGAAAATCAGGTCCTGCGAACGCTGGCAGCTACCTCGACGGTCCAAAAGCACTCCCGAGCCGCAATAGAATCAGCTCTGCTGTGATGTACCTGGATCTGCACACAAGGTGCAGGGAGTCGGGTGTGAGTACTTCCAACTCAGCAGTAATAAAAGTAAATAATGCTGAAGGGGAGAAAACCACGCAAGGCACTATCTCACGCTACACATTACAGAACTATCTTTTTATTCCTTTCCAGCATATGTGAATAGATTATTAGAAATCTCAATTTTTTTAGCTATTTTCTTTCATGATAATATACCAATACCTGGATACAATCTCAAGCAGGTGCAAGTCCGCACTCAAATCAGCCCCTCGGGCTCAGCACTCCTTAACAATTTTCACCAGGAGATCTAGTCGATAAGGCAACTAATGCATGTGTGCCAGTAATGTATGAGTGCTAAATGTTATGCCACGTAGTACATGTAAACCAATGTATGTATGCCATGCAATGCATATGACCGCTACGGCGTGTAGCCCGATCCAATTTGGGTACCCGTGCTCACTGTGGGGGTTCAGACTCCGGAGGGGCTCCTACAACCCAAACACAATATTAATATCACACCTGCTGCGGCGCGCGGCCCGATCCGTATACCACTGCGGCGTGCAGTCCGATCCATGCATGTGTATGCATATGCTCACATAAAATGTCATGCCCTAACATATGGCCCTCGGCCCCAATCAGTCTAACAAATAATCAAGAAAGCCATACGACAACAATATCATATTAGCTCACAGCTAAAAATGTTATTAAGACCTTGTTCAAGTTTTTCATAACCTTATAAAAATGCTGAATAGCAAAAATACCATTTTAAAACTTAAATTTAGAATAAAATAAGCACAGTATTATCAAAACAGTGATACCAATCCTTGAAGGACTCAAATAATTGGCACGAAGCCCAAACATGATAATTAGTCCAATTCATTTTAACAATTAGGTGTTATTATTTATTACGCGGGACGGACCAAGTCACAATCCCCAATGGTGCTCTACCCACGCCCGTTATCCGGCGTGCAAGTCACCTCGACACAGCACTAAGATGTGCAAGTCCGGGGTTTACTAACCCTCGGGACATCATTTACAAGTATTACCCACCTCGAACCGACAAAAACTCATGCCCGCGACGCCTTAGCTCCTCGAACCGGCATCCACGCACGTCAAAACTAGCACAAATCAGCACAAATATATCAAAATAGGCTAATGGAACATAACCCGATCGAAAGAACTCGAAAAATATCAAAAATCACGAAATTGGCAAAACCCGAGCCCCGGGCCCACATCTCGAAAAATTTCGAAACTCATATTTCCAGAACCCTCGTCTCGCCACGAGTCCGTACATATAAAATTTACCAAAATCGGAGTTCGATTGACCTTTCAAAACCCAAATTTTCGTTTTCAATATCTAGGCCACAATCCTTCACAATTTCTACCCAAATTCATGAAGATTGATGTTAATTCTACCATAAAATGATGTTTTTGAGTCAAGAAACTTACCTCAGATGAATACCCGATGATTTCCCAGCGTTTTCCCGTGATTTCTTCTCTCTAGGGCTCAAAAATGGGGGTTTATGAAATGAAACCCGTATGTGAAATGTTTATGGTTTTAATTCACTGTCTGGGACTTTTCTTCTACGCGTTCGCGTTCCTTGCCACGCGTTCGCGATGGCCAGCTCCGGATTGACCTTCGCGAACGCGACCTCCCCAACGCGTTCGCGATGCACTAGCTCCCAGCCGTCTGATTTTCCTTCTACGCGTTCGCGATAACTCTCACGCGAACGCGATGCACACCCTAACAAACCTACGCGAACGCGACATCCTGAACGCGATCGCGAAACTCAAGAATCCTGGCCTACGCTAACGCGATACCCTATCTCGTGATCGCGATGCTTGACTCGCCTGGCCTTCGCGAATGCGGCCCATGCCACGCGAACGCGAAGGCTTGGATTTTTCCCAGTGATCTGCAATTTTTCTGCAGATTTTTAAGTTCCAAAAATGCCGGATGATGGTCCGGATTCACCCCGAGGCCCCCGGGACCCCAACAAAAACCACCAACATACTCCAAAACACGATACGAATTTGTTCCAATCATAAAAACACCATCCTAAACATCAAAATCACCAATTACACATGGATTCAAGCCTAAGTTTCTTCAAAACTTTCAAATTATACATTCCATCAAAAACCCGACCAAACGACGTCCGAATGACCTGAAATTTTGCAGGCACATCCAAAATCACCTAACGGAGCTACTGCAACTGTCGGAATTCCATTCCGACTCCCGAATCAAAATCTCACCTACCGTTCGGTTTTCGCCAAAATTCAACCTTAGCCAGTTCAAGCCTATTTCTACACCGGGCCTCCAAATTCAATTCCGATTGCTCTCCTAAGTCATAAATGATCCCCCAAAACTAGTCAAATCATCAGAATCTGATTCCGAGTACTCTAACTCAATAGTCAACTCTAGGTTGACTTTCCATATTCAAACTTCCTTCAAACATGCTATTTGCTTCATTTTCAATTCAATTCACTCCTAACTCACCCGATAGGCTCTAACACTGATATAAAAGCATAAAACATGTAATTGCAATATGACGGGGTGGTAAATTCTCGTAACGACGGGCCGGGTCGTTACATATATATAATATTTTACCCTTACTTCCTCCTTCTTGTAATCTTATAGGTTCTTCTATAGGCATTTTTTTTCCCGATGGTTTTAGACCAGAAAACACCTTTCGTTTTCCACCCTTCGTCGGCCCTTTCCGCCTTCCTTAACAAGCCCTCGAGATATACCCTTCTTCTAGGTACATTTCATGTACTGGTATCTAATGTACTTTGCTGATTTGTTCTCTGAAATGGACTAGGACTAGAACTAGTTGACTCCATTAATTCTTTTAGACTTATTAATGATTCTATTTCTTCATAACTATCTTGTATTTCTTCAAAAATTTGATCAAATTTGTTTGATTTATTTTGTAGAATATTTTCCTTTCTATATCCCCAATTGTCTGTTCTCAATTCACATTTTTTAAAATGTTGTTCTGTTTCACCTAGAGATAATCTTCCAAGTTTACATCCTTTACATTGAAAAGTCTTATTTTTATTTTCTTTAACTAGTTCTCTTGCTTTTTCTAATGCTATATCTACTTCAAACTCGTCTTGTATTATTTCAATATTCGTATATTCAGTATCTTCTACCGTACTTTCAGTTTCATCATCTAATTCTTTATGAGTAGACTAATTATAATCAGTAAACCTAATTGAGGTTTCCCCTTTCAAGTTTGTATACATTAAATGAGATTCTGGTCCTAATATTTTTGGTTTTGCAAAATTTTCTAGATTCCATTCTAATCCAGCATACTCTTCTCGGCTTATTTTAATAAGTTTTATTAATTTTATTTCTTTATTTCTCATTACTTCAACCACATCTTCTATTTTAATTTTAAATTTTGTATTACTATTAGTTGTCATTTTTCCTATAAAACCTACACATATAAGTAAATTATTTCTTGTATTCATTTCTTCATAGCCTTTTGTCTGTATTTTTATTTTAATATTTTTTTCGAATTCTGCCAGATTTATTATGAAGACTGGGCTAATATAAAATATTCCTCCATTATTGGTCATGTCTACTTTTGTTAAACCTATTATCGATTTCTTTCTGTCTGACCATCTGTCATTATATACAACGACTAGTACTTTAGTTCCTAAGTTTTTTCTAGTTAATCCTTTTAATCCAATGACAATTAATCCCATATGCATTAAATTATTTTTCTAATTTTTTATTTGTCTTACTGCTTCTGAATTGATTAAATTTAATGTTGAAACTTTATTTCCTATTGCTGATAATTGTTCTTCCCTATAATGTCTATGCAACTGAGAATTATTCGAAAAATATCCTGTATTATATAATATTTTTGGGTTGAGTAATTTTAATTGATTTTGTTGAAAGATTTTTATATCTTTATCTATATCTATTATTTCGTCTAATTGTTGAATATATATATATATATATATATATATAGAGAGAGAGAGAGAGAGAGAGAGAGAGAGAGATAGATAGATAGGATAATCAACAATTAGACGAAATAATAGATATAGATAAAGAAATAAAAATCATTCAACAAAATCAATTAAAATATATAATAGCTAGAAAACATGCTACCTCTGTCCCAACTTATGTGACTCATTTTTTTAGTGATCACTTTCTATATTTGGTAGCAATTCAACTTTAGATTTTCCTGTTACTCTCAACGAGATAATTTTTAGCCCATAAATTAATGTGATTAATTTTAGATTCAAATTTCTTTATTTATTTCATAAATTCCATGTCCAGTCAAATCCTTTCAATAAATTGCGACGGAGGGAGTATAATTTATGTAAGAAAAATAAATAATAAGTTGATTATTGGATATAGTTAAGTGACTAACTAATGAGTAGAGAAATATAATTCATAAAAATATAGTAAACTAAGATTGACAAAAAACTATTTTTGTTATATTAATTAGAGAAGAAATCGAGTTATTAAATATTAATATGACCATAAAAAATTATCAATAATAAAATACAATTATATAAATAATGTATTGTTATATACATAGAAAGTAGTAATTTTGGGGCCCTTAAATTTTTGAGGCCTAAAGCAAGTGCTAGGGTTTCATGATAACAAACATAATGAAGAATAAACTTATAATATCACACACAAAAAATAAAGAGTAAAATTATTATATAAAAAGATAAGAAAATACTATAATATGATTATTTAATACTAATAAGGAAGGTAGATAAGAAAGTGCCACACTGAATCGATTGTTCATAAAAATACCATGTAACGGCAAATTTAACAATATCATATAATAAAATTTGAATGACAATTAAATAATATTATATTTTAAAAAAAAAGAATAAATAGATAATAAGCATCTAAACAAGTTGTAAATTTAAGAGGGTGTATGAGGACAAATCATGCGTAAAATAAGGCTAGTCTGTACATACTGTTGTTGCCGATGCTGACGCTACTGTTCGGCTTTCAATTTTTTCTTCTCTGTATGGTGATGTAGGATTCGATGCGTTTCTGGCTCAGGCTGATAGTTTGACAGCTATATTTGCCACTTTAAAT
This sequence comes from Nicotiana noctiflora, assembly GCA_032618575.1. NCBI lineage: Eukaryota > Viridiplantae > Streptophyta > Magnoliopsida > Solanales > Solanaceae > Nicotiana > Nicotiana noctiflora. The sequence continues at coordinate 45,304 of JASVEL010000571.1, read as the reverse complement.
GACGAGGTATTTAATTCATTTGGTCTGTAGTTATTAGTGTCAATCTCTTCAACGTGTTGTAATTGCCTGCTCAGATGACGCCGGTGTTATATGCCTCGGTACATGGATAAAACAACTTAGCACATACATCTATGTTACAGACTAATTAAAATTCTCGTTTTCCCCCAAACAAATTTCTCTTTCTCCATATCACCCACCACATAGGAGCTGCTAATTCGAGTTACTAAGTACTTGCTGATGCTGTTCTTGTTTCAATCTTTGTCTTAAATTTTGGAAATGGCGAAAAATGCTTCAACTATTTTCAATGTTCATGTGCCGGACTTTGTGGAGGTTATTTGGGTTGCTCTTAAGGATCCAACATTGGCTATTCGAGAGAAGGCCGTTGAGGCATTGCGTGCCCGCCTTTGCAATATTGAAAAGCGCAAGACACGATGGCGTGTCTAGTGGTATGTCTACTTCTCTCTCCTGCCTTATTATTTTTCAGTAAAAATTTCATTTTTATCAATATCTTATGAATATTGCGGTAAATTTCATCTGCTCAAAAATTGGTGGTGCTGGCAGGTATTATAAGAGGTTTGAGGCTACCCAAGATGGATTGACCAGAACTGCACATGTTCATAGTATACATGGCTCCCTTCTCGCGGTGGGAGAGCTGCTAAGGTTGGTTATCAAACTATATCATATTATTTTTCATTGTAGTAAAATAATTGAGAGTTCCTTTTGTTGTTTTAAATTGTTGTCATGGTTGTATGATAAACTGGAGACTTAAAATCTGTGGTTATATCATGTAGGTTGTAAGAGTCAGTCTACCTCATGTCCGAGGCGAGTTACATGTGTGTTTTAGGTGCAACCATCTACTACCTTCTTGTTCCCCTTTTTTTGGATAAAGAAAATTATTTTATAAATGAGGGAAAGAACTTCCACGTACAAGACTTATACAAAAAAAAGTGTGTACGACCTGCTTGTTCTTATTAGCTGTTGTATCTAGAGTGTATTTGTGGTCTGTAGCTTGACTACGATCTGTCGAGGTACCTTGTTTTTCACAGTCCTTTATGAAGAAAGTATTGGGTTCTTCGATCCTTCTCACAATCCTCTGCAGAAAGTATTGGGTTTTGGCTGCTGCTGGTATTTCTCTTCTCTGTTACCATTAGTTGACTATGTATATATACAGGATCCTCTGTTGAGATATACTACGTGGTCCTGTTCTATAAGATATTATCTTGTTGCTTTGCCATGGATTTCTCTGCTTGTTCTTTTAAACAAATTTGATGGGTGTCATACCTTCAGAAGCATGCGTGAGTTGGTGTTCTTGGTTTCAGTTCTAGGATAGTCTGTGAATTTGTTTTTCCTGAACTAGTTTCACTTTTCATCATCAAAGCCCATGCTTTATTTGCGCTTAAGGCCCCAATAGACCTTAGAGCTTTTTTGCACTTCGCCTTTGATTACACTGAAGGGTAGGTACTTAGGCAAGAAATGTCTGCATAACTGGTTGATTATGGTTGAGGAGGTACCTCTACTAGCTGTAGGAGGACAAATTTTTCTTTGTTGTATTGCCATGTATGCACTTATGCTAGTATGTTCCATGACTACTATAGTCTCAAGGATTTATTTGCTTGTTATTTGAGTTGTCTCCTTCATAAGCAATAATGTCAGATTACAGGCGCAAGTTGAATAATATGCTCAAGTCACATGATGTGGGAATTGGAACCACTATTATCTGTATGTGGTATAATAAATGTTACCTGATGCATGCAGATTTCTTCATCAAAATGTGCTGGAATACAGGAGAGTTCATGATGTCAAGATACAGGGAGGTTGCGGAAATTGTTACAAGAAACCTGGAGCACCAAGATCGCCTAGTTCGTCTCAACATAACTTCTCTCTGCTTCCTCGAATTGCCGATTTCCTGCGTGATCGATTTGTGACTAACTATTTAATGGTTTGTGACATTTGACTTTATATTAATAATTCAAGCTGCTTTGGATTAACTGGAAAATCCCGGTGATTGAGATTTACATCTTGTATCTTGACTGCTGTAACCTCAAGTTTGTTGATTTTTCTTCTAGAGATATGCATGAATCATATACTTCATGTCCTTAAAATACCTGCAAAACGTGCCAGTGGGTTCATTGCTCTTGGGGAGATGGCTGGTGCTCTGGATGGTGAACTCATTAACTATTTGCCGACAGTAACCTCTCACTTGCGTGATGCGGTATGCCATATATGTCATTGCAGATGGACTTGAGTAACTGAAAATGTTTCTAGAAAACTTATCTTTTCGGGGTTTTATATAAAAAGTCTTCCAGGTTTTGTAGGTTTTTCTGTGACATGTATATGCTTGAAGCAACAACACTGACATGCGTATGTGTCTCTCAGATTGCTCCCCGTAGAGGCGGGCTCTCGTTTGAGGCTCTGGCATGTGTTGGAAATATTGCTAAAGCAATGGGACCAGCCATGGAGCTTCATGTTCGTGGTCTCTTGGATGCTATGTTTTCTGATGGACTCCCCCTGACACTAGTGGAAGCCTTGGAGCAAATAACTGAAAAGTTTTTTCTGAATTTGCGAAGTTTCATGAACTGGGTTCTTTTTGTCTGGTGTTGTTCAAGGATAACATGTGTATTTCTGTGTCTCAGCATTCCATCTTTGTTGCCGACCATTCAAGATCGGCCGCTTGAATGTATTTCTGCAATTCTCTCTAGATCTCATCATGCACTCTCAAGATAATCAAGTGCTATGAGTCCTGCGCTAGTTCACCTTGCTTTTCAGACTCTTGCTCGTAATAATTTCAAGGTTTGTCGTCTATATTTTGTGCACTATATTCCCGTCTCATTAGTTTACTTTGATAGAAAACCTGTGGCATTATAGGGTCATGTTCTTCTTGAGTTCGCAAGGGAGTCTATTGTTGTATATTTAGAAGATGAGGATGGAGCTACACGAATAGATGTTGCGCTATGTTGCTGCAAACTAGTAGCAAATTCTTTCTTGGCGATGTCTTCTACCCAGTTTAGTCCTAGTAGAATCAATCATGCCAGTGGAAAGCGGCGTCGACTTGTTGAAGAGGTTTGCTTTTAAACAATGTCTCCTGGTATTATATGGTTCCCTGGTTCGTCACTTCTTAATTATCTACGCATTCAAATACGTGCCTATGAAAAGAATCTATGCCCTAATATCTGTATAAGGCTGTTTAATTCAGTTTTATGAGTGGCTTCAATAATATAGTTTTTCTATCAATCTCTCAGCCAGCTTATCCCCTTTTGTGAAAGAGGTGGCACGCGTCTCTTTTAGTGGATTGAGTTTTGGATGCCTGCTACAAAGATTAGCTAGCTTTTAGTGGTTGGACTGATTCAAAGTTTAGCATATGTTACTTACTCCATCCATCCCAAAAACTGTCCTACTTTCTTTTCATTGGTTAGCTAAGTCCAATGTTTGGCACATGCTAATTGCTTCATCCCAAAGAACTGTCCTAATTTCTTTCCAATGGTCATTAGTGTTTGTATAGTGTGTTGTGCAACATGTGATTACTGTTATCTCTTCTTTGAGCCATTACTCTGTAAATCATATTTCAATGTCATTTTTATAAGTTCTTCCAAAAAAATTGGTAACATATGATTTCAATTTACTTTACACTCTAGACTTTCTCAATATAGGATTATAATGATGGTTTTAGACAACGGTAGATTCACAGGTTTATCTTTTGGTTCTCTTTATTTTTTTGTGCTTTCTTACCGAACGTCGATTGATTTTAGGAAGGGTCTTCAAGGGTTGGCATTTCATGAAAAAGAGAAATTGTATAGCTTTATGATGTGTTTTTCCGGTGGTGTTACAAGTCATTTGGTCTCTATGGCAGATGAGTATGGTTTACTGGGATAAATTGTCTCAAGTTCCTGGATTCTACCATTTTATCTCATTCTTTGTAGTGTGACTAAAACTTTTTAGTATCTTTGTACTTGTTTGTAGTCTTATGTTTGGCCGGATCATATAATTAGCTAGCCATTGGGTTCATTTCACTTTGTAATCTTAGTTCTTAGTGATTCAAAATCTTGTTGCAGAAATAAATCTCCAGAAGACTGTCTATAAGCATTCAACAGTTTCTCATGTTAAGTGTCTTTTTCACTTAGTGGATAAGTACTCCTTGACATTATGCATAATTAAGTTTTTTATTTCCGGTCTTCTGCATGGTGATTTAGGAATCTTTTTTAACTGAGTTAATTTTTACAGGTTGTGCAAAAACTTCTCATCACTGTTGTTGCCGATGTTGACGCTACTGTTCGGCATTCAATTTTTTCTTCTCCGTATGCTGATGTAGGATTCGATGAGTTTCTGGCTTAGGCTGATAGTTTGACAGCTATATTTCTCACTTTAAATGACGAGGTATTTAATTCATTTGGTCTGTAGTTATGAGTGTCAATCTCTTCAACGTGTTGTAATTGCCTGCTCAAATGACGCTAGTGTTATATGCCTCGGTACATGGATAAAACAACTTAGCACATACATCTATGTTACATCTCTTTTCCCTCAAACAAATCTATGATATCTCTTTCTCCATATCACCCACCACATAGGAGCTGCTAATTCGAGTTACTAAGTACTTGCTGATGCTGTTCTTGTTTCAATCTTTGTCTTAAATTTTGGAAATGGCGGAAAATGCTTCAACTGTTTTCAATGTTCATGTGCCGGACTTTGTGGAGGTTATTTGGGTTGCTCTTAAGGATCCAACATTGGTTGTTCGAGAGAAGGTCGTTGAGGCATTGCGTGCCCGCTTTTGCAATATTGAAAAGCGCAAGACACGATGGCGTGTCTAGTGGTATGTCTACTTCTCTCTCCTGCCTTATTGTTTTTCAATTAAAATTTCATTTTTATCAATATCTTATGAATATTGCGGCAAATTTCATCTGCTCTTAAATTGGTGGTGCTGGCAGGTATTATAAGATGTTTGAGGCTACCCAAGATGGATTGACGAGAACTGCACCTGTTCATAGTATACATGGCTCCCTTCTCGCGGTGGGAGAGCTGCTAAGGTTGGTTATCAAACTATATCATATTATTTTTTGTTGTAGTAAAATAATTGAGAGTTCCTTTTGCTGTTTTAAATTGTTGTCATGACTGTATGATAAACTGGAGACTTAAAATCTTTGGTTATATCATATAGGATGTAAAAGTCAGTTTACGTCATGTCCGAGGCGAGTTACATGTGTGTTTTAGGTGCAACCATCTACTACCTTCTTGTTTCTTTTTTTTTTGGATAAAGAAAATTATTTTATAAACGAGGGAAAGAACTTCCACGTACAAGACTTAATACAAAAAAAGTGTGTACGACCTGCTTGTTCTTATTAGCTGTTGTATCTAGAATGTATTTGTGGTCTGCAGCTTGACTACGATCTGTCGAGGTACCTTGTTTTTCACAGTCCTTAATGAATAAAGTATTGGGTTCTTCGGTCCTTCTCATAATCCTCTGTAGAAAGTATTGGGTTTTGGCTATTGTTGGTATTTCTCTTCTCAGTTACCATTGGTTGACTATGTATATATACAAGATCCTCTTTTGAGCTATACTACGTGGTCAAGTTCTACAAGATATTATCTTGTTGCTTTGCCATGGATTTCTCTGCTTGTTATTTTAAACAAATTTGATGGGTGTCATACCTTCAGAAGCATGCGTGAGTTGGTATTCTTGGTTTCAGTTCTACGATAGGCTGTGAATTTGTTTTCCTGAACTAGTTTCACTTTTCATCATCAAAACCCATGCTTTATTTGCGCTTAAGGCCTCAATAGACTTTAGAGCTTTTTTGCGCTTCGTCTTTGATTACACTGAAGGGTAGGTACTTAGGCGAGAAATGTCTGGATAACTGGTTGATTATGGGTGAGGAGGTACCTCTGCTAGCTGTAGGAGGACAAATTTTTTTTTGCTGTATTGCCGTGTATGGGCTTATGCTAGTATGTTCATGACTACTATAGTCTCAAGGATTTATTTGCTTGTTATTTGAGTTGTCTCCTTCATAAGCAATAATGTGAGATTACTGGCGCAAGTTGAATAAAATGCTCAAGTCACATGATGTGGGAATTGGAACCACTATTATCTGTATGTGGTATGATAAATGTTACCTGATGCATGCAGATTTCTTCATCAAAATGTGCAGGAGAGTTCATGATGTCAAGATACAGGGAGGTTGCGAAAATTGTTATAACAGGGTTGTTCATATTGCTAAACAAAGCTGTGGTAAATTCTTTTTTGCTCTCTCCTTTAAAAGATAAACTGTCAATTGCAGGAGCATTGTGTCATATATGCAATATGCTTCGCTTGGTCTCGGTCTGATGTTAAATGATTAAACCACAGAACCAGCGACAAAGGGGAGCTGCTAATGGAATTGCCATGACGGCAATGTCAATTTTTAAAGCTCTCGGTCCTGCAGGGGGAGGATCACTGTGAGTTTACTTGTTTTATCATTTTGTTTCTGCTAATTATAAATTGTTAGTTCTAATTGATTAGATTAAAAAATCTTCTATTATTTATGATGTGGATGAAAAGATGCTTTTCCATTTTAGTCTTGTGAAGGCATTAATAAATATGGAACCTTTTCAAATGGTGTTAATACATACTGTAGCATATGGTTGAGGATGCGACAAAAATTTTTTACTACAAAATTATTCTCCAGATTTGCTATAGTTTAATAATCATTTAACTGGGAGAACCATATTAATGCAATAGCTCAAGTTACTGTGTTAGCCTGCAAAATTTCGTATGAACCTGTCAAAGGCTGCAACCCTGTGATCAGATAGCAAGTTGTAGTGGCCAATATTGAAGCATCTTGTACCTAAAAACAGCATTGTCGCTCTTCCAACTAAATTGCAGCAACCACCTACTTTTTACTTCCGTCATTGTAAGATCATCGAAACTGGAATCTGCAATCTATATAAGCTTGTTCATATGATCTACATGGTAAAATTAAATATCCAAGAAGAAAATGCACTTTTAATTGTAACACCCTGGACTATAGACAGAGTCCCACATCGGCAAAACACAAGAGAGATGTTGGTTATATAAGTTAACAAGCCTTAGACTCTTGTGACGCGTTTTAAACCGGTGAGGGCCTAGGCCCAGAGAGAACAATATCACTAGCGGGCTGGCTGTTACAGATGGTATTGGAGCCCTTACCGGAGACTGTAAGGTAGCTGCTTGGTGTCCGCAACCCTGCTTTTTTCCTTCCTATCCTTGTTTTTTCCGCTTTTGTAGACTTATTATGTAATAGAAAGTTGGACTAGTTATATTTAGAGGCTCTAGACTCGTGACACCAAATGGTTGGGCTGTGTTGGTCTATTTTCGGTCATGTTTTCCACACATTTCAGTGATTTATGAATTCCTTAGGAAAATTGAGACTTAATTAAATGTTAGAAAAATGTTTTTATTAAAAGAAATTGAAGGTGGTTACTTGTTGGGTTGGCTTTCCTAGTAATGTGATAGACGCTATCACGACCGGGGTATTTGGTCGTGACCTCGCCGAGTCCATAAGAGGGGATGTATGTAACACCCCAGAGTTTAGACAGAGTCCACACGTTTTAGACCCGTGAGAGCCTAGGCCGGAGCAAACAATATCACTAGCGGACTGAGCTCTTAAACTAAGATTCCACCTCAAAAAGTTTGATTCGGATCCTCGAAGACACATCTATGACATTTAAGAAATGAGATGCGAATTGGACTTAAGAACGTAGTATAGTGATAGATCTTGTTGTATAAGACAGACTGTCTTCTTTTTCCAGTGATAATACGGGGGGTTGGAAAATCAGAATGTGTTTTACTTATGTGCTTTGGAGACTTTCAGATTACCTGGTTTTGCTTTAGAAATAGGAACGCCTCATCTCTTTGCTTGCAGCTAAAATCGTCGCCTTTTTTCTTGATTTCTACAGCTTTTCTTGGGCACAAAAAAGGCTTAACGCTTCCATTCTTCCAGGTAAGGACTCATTGTTAAAATCATATTTCTACAATACGTAGAATTTTTTTGTCTCTGTTTGGTGAAATGAGGTGGTGGCTTTTGCTAGAAGCATAAAACTGTCATGGGTGGATAATATTACACACTGCAGATCAGCAGTGGTGTGAGCTGTATGAGTATAGCTTTGGATATTTCAAGATCTTTATCCAAATATTTATTCAGAGAGCATACTTTTAGCTGTTATAATCTTTTCTATGTATCGCTGAGGCCAGGATCGTTGACCTCTGAATCCTGGAACCTTTGTCCTGTCAGCTTTCAGCAATGAAGAGATACAAAGAAAGATATTTTCTAATGTGACAGTAGCTAGTGGTTTTGTAGCGTTGTACTGGTTTTGTGCTGACTGCAAAATGCTAACTTCGTCACTTCTCTTGCCCGTTCTTAATTCCATATTACATAAGACAGATACTCGTTTTGTCACGACCCCAAATCCGGTCGTGATGGCGCCCAGCACATTGCTAAGCCAGCCTGACCAATCAATATAAACAACGGAGCTAGACGCTCTCTTTTAGCCCATTTAAGCAAATTAATTCAAGAAATAACGATACAAATAACGAGAACGGGGAACCAAGTCCCCTAATACATCAACTCCCATAGACCAAGGGTCAAGAGTCATGAGCCTCTAACAGAACATGAGTGTATAAAGGTTACAAAATACCAAGTGCGGAATGAAATGTCAATACAAAATCGAAAGACAGTAGGAAGGAATTATCGGGTCCTGCGGACTCTGCGGCTACCTCGAATATCCACAAACGTCGCCTCGCACGGCCACTGGATCACTGCTGTGAGAGGTACCGGATGCGCACACAAGGTGCGGGGAGTAAAATAAGTCTGCCGGACTCGGTGGTAATAAACAAGGGTAAGACGACGCGCGAGATAAGAAATCCGCGATAAAGCACTATGTAAAGCTATAATCAGCTACCCTGTCATAGAATCAATATTCGCTGTACATGTACCAACAAATACCAATAAATAGCATAACGGCTAGCGAGATGTAGCTAAATGCAATGCAATGCGTGATATGACCGCTACGGCGTGTGGCCGACTCCAATTTTGGGTACCCGTGCTCGCCTGTGGGGGTTCGGACTCGGAGGGGCTCCTACGGCCCAAGCACGTCTCATAGAGATATTCTGCGGCGTGCGGTCCGATCCGACATATATCCTCGCTGCGGCGCGCAGGCCCGGTCCACTACTAGTCGGCTAATATGCGGATACGGCCTCGCGAGGCTCAAAAATAGTTTTTTGAAAACTCTTTTATCATTTTTCGGTTGGAAAACAGTAATACCAAGTTCCAGAGATTGGAATTAGTATAATAACAAAAATATCTGCGGACTAGTAGTAAACTAGCATGTCTATATGATAAGACAATGATAACGATCCTCGCGGGATCCAATAAGTGGCTCACGGCCCACATGTATAATCAACCGCCCAAGAAGGGGGTTCCTCGGCTCAAGAGTAGCCATTATCACAACATATATATGCAACCATCCGAGAAGGAGGTTCGACGGCTCTAGAATAGCCAATAATACAGTATCAACAGGTTGGACTAATATATATAGTCTCCAATTCATGATCGACCCCGCACTCTCAAGAGTGTGCGTGTCTCGCCGCTATACGGCGTCACAAAGTGGTATACCGGGGTTTCGAACCCGCTGGTCATCACCCACATATATTACTCACCTCAATACGGCGCGACGACTACTCCGCAATGCCCTTTCCTTTGAATTTAGCTCCCTCGTGCGTGGAATCTAGTCAAACCACAATAATTACATCAATTACGGGTCAAATAATCATAACCCACTTCAATTTACATGAAATTAGCATAATTACACTAAGTTGGTAAAACCCGACCCCGGGCCCCACTTGCTCGGAAAATTCCGAAATTAGCACCAACGCGATCCTTATCTCGCCACGAGTCCGTGCATATAAAATTTATCGAAATCGGAGTTCAAATGACCCTCCAAATCCAAAAATCCCGTTTTTAATACTTAAGCCACATTTCTTCAAGATTTCAACCCAATTTCATGAAGATTGATGTTAATACTACCATAAATTGATGTTTTTGAGTCAAGAATCTTACCTCCGACGATACCCGATGACTTCTCGGTGATTTCCTCGAGTTTTCTTCTCTCTAGGGCTTGAAATTGAGTTTTGGGGGTGTAAACCCGTAACTCTCTGTTTCTGGACTTAAGTTCACTGCCAGAACAGGTTCTTCTACGCGATCGCGATCTTCCTCACGCGATCGCGATGCTCAATTTTCTCGGCCTCACGCGATCGCGACTTCCTTCACGCGATCGCGATGCACAGTCACCCTGCCTCACGCGATCGCGTCCTTCATTCCTGCGATCGCGTAGCATATTTCTCCCTGGACCCATTTCTTCTTCTACGCGATCGCGTATATTGGCCTGCGATCGCGATTAACACCCGTTCACCTCTACGCGATCGCGGCTGTTACCCTGCGATCGCGATGCCTTATCTCCCAGCTCTACGCGATCGCATCCCCATCCCCGCGATCGCGGAGAGCAATTGTCTGCTGAGGTTATGACAGCAACCAGATTTTTCTCTTTTCTTTCAACAATGGTCCGTTTGGACCCCCGTATTCATCCCGAGACCCCCGGGACCCCAACGAAAACCACCAACATACTCCAACACATGATACGAACTTGTTCCAATCATAAAAACACCATACTAAACATCAAAATCATCAATTAACCACGGATTCAAGCCTAAGTTTCTTCAAAACTTTCAAAACTAACATTCAATTCAAAACCCGATCAAACGATGTCCGAATGACCTGAAAATTTGCAGACATATCCAAAATCACATAACGAAGCTACAGAAATTGTCGGAATTCCATTCCGACCCCCGGATCAAAATATCACCTACCATCCGGTTTTCGCCAAAATTCAACATTCGCCAATTCAAGCTTAAAACTACACCGGACCTCCGAATTCAATTCCGATTGTTCTCCTAAGTCATAAATGATCCCCCGGAACTAGTCGAATCATCAGAATCCGGTTCAGAGCACTCTAACTCAATAGTCAACTCTTGGTTGACTTTTCATATTCAAGCTTTCTTCAAACATGCTATTTGTTTCATTTTCAATCCAAATCACTCCTAACTCACCCGATATATTCTAATACTGATTTAAAAGCATAATGTATGTAAATGCAAGGTAACGGGGCGGTAATTCCCGTAACGACGGGCCGGGTCGTTACATTCTCCCCAACTTAAACAAACGCTCGTCCGCGAGCGGGTTAAGAAACATACCTGGAGTATTAAACAAGTGTGGATATTTGCTTTGCATCTCCTGCTCGGTCTCCCAAGTTGCTTCCTCCACGGGACGACCTCTCCACTGCACTTTCACTGAAGCTATATCCTTAGATCTCAGCTTACGAACCTGTCGACCCAAAATGGCTACTGGTTCCACATCATAAGTCAAATCCTCATCTAGGTGTATCGTGCTGAAGTCCAACACATGAGACGGGTCTCCGACATACTTCCGGAGCATAGATACATGGAACACCGGGTGAACTCCCGACAAACTGGGTGGCAAAGCAAGCATATAAGCCACCTCCACAACTTTCCTAAGCACCTCAAAAGGTCCAATAAACCTTGGGCTCAACTTTCCTTTCTTTCCAAACCTCGTAACACCCTTCATAGGCGAAACTTTCAGCAACACCTTCTCACCTACTGAATAAGACACATCTCGGACCTTTCGGTCTGCATAACTCTTCTGACGCGACTGAGCTGTGCGAAGTCTCTCCTGAATCACCTTCGCCTTATCTAAGGCATCTTGGACTAACTCTGTCCCTAACAACCTAGCCTCGCCGGGCTCGAACCAACCGACTGGAGATCTACACCGTCTCCCATATAAAGCTTCATACGGTGCCATCTGAATGCTGGACTGATAGCTATTATTATAAGCAAACTCCGCCAAAGGCAAATAATCAGCCCATGAACCACCAAAATCAATGACACAAGCACGCAACATGTCCTCCAATATCTGAATAGTACGCTCAGACTGCCCATCCGTCTGTGGATGAAATGCTGTGCTCAGCTCCACCTGTGAACCCAACTCTCGCTGAAATGTCCTCCAGAACTGAGATGTGAACTGGGTACCTCTGTCCGATATAATGGAAATAGGAACTCCATGCAATCTCACTATCTCACGGATGAATATCTCTGCCAACCGCTCTGAGGTATAGGTAGTACACAACTGGGATGAAGTGAGCTGACTTGGTCAACCTATCCACCACCACCCAAGCTGAATCAAACTTCCTCGCTGTCCGAGGGAGTCCACTAACAAAGTCCATAGTTATTCTTTCCCACTTCCACTCCGGAATATCAATACGCTGGAATACACCACCAGGTCTCTGATGCTCATACTTGACCTGCTGACGGTTTAGACACCGAGCCACATGGCTCACAATATCTTTCTTCATCTTTCTCCACCAGTAATGCTGCTTCAAATCCTGGTACATCTTCGCGGCTCCTGGATGAATAGAATACCGCGAGCTATGGGCTTCCTCCAATATCAATTCGCGAAGGCCGTCAACATTGGGCACGCATATCCGGCCCTGCATCCGCAACACACCATCACTATCAATAGTGACATCCCTAGCATCATCATGCTGAACTCTGTCCTTAAGGACAAGTAAGTCTGCCCCAACCAAGTGAATACGATCATATAAAGAAGAACGAGCTACTATACAAGCCATCACCCGACTGGGCTCAGAAATATCCAGCCTTACCATATGGTTAGCTAACGCCTGAACATCAACTGCTAGGGGTCTCTCCCCAACTGGAATATACGCCAAACTGCCCATACTAATAGCCTTCCGGCTCGATGCATCAGCCACTACATTGGCTTTCCCGGGATGATACAAGATAGTAATATCATAGTCTTTAAGCAATTCAAGCCATCTCCGCTGCCTCAAATTTAGATCTTTTTGCTTAAACAAATGCTGGAGGCTGCGGTGGTCTGTATATACATCACAAGATACACCATATAGATAATGCCTCCAAATCTTCAAGGCATGAACAATAGCGGCTAACTCCAAATCGTGAACGGGGTAGTTTTTCTCGTGGGGCTTCAACCTGACGAGAAGCATATGCAATAACTCTACCTCCTGCATCGACACACGACCAATGCCCACTCCCGAGGCATCACGATATACGATATATGAAATCTGAAGCTGCCGGTAGAATCAAGGCCGGTGCTGTGGTCAGTGCTTTGTCTTGAGCTTTCGAAAGCTCTCCTCGCACTCTTCGGACCATAAGAAAGGAACACCCTTCCTGAGTCAATCTAGTCGAGGGTGAAGCAATAGAAGAGAACCCCTGAACAAATCGGCGATAATACCCCGCCAATCCCAGAAAGCTACGGATCTCGGTAACTGAGGTCGGTCTGGGCCAACTTCTGCACTGCCTCGACCTTCCTCGGATCTACCCGAATACCATCACGGGACACCACGTGCCCTAAGAATGCCACGGACTCAAGCCGGAACTCACATTTGGAGAACTTGGCATACAGCTTCTCCTCTCTCAATCTCTGCAACACAATACTCGAGTGCCGAGCATGCTCCTCCTGGCTACGAGAGTAGACAAGTATGTCATCAATGAATACTATCACAAATGAATCAAGATACGGCCTGAATACACTGTTCATCAGATGCATAAATGCTGCTGGGGCGTTGGTCAGCCCAAACGACATCACAAGGAACTCATAATGTCCATATCGGGTCCGGAATGCAGTCTTCATAATGTCAGACTCTCTAATCTTCAGCTGATGGTAGCCTGAACGAAGATCAATCTTCGAGAACACCCTAGCTCCCTGGAGCTGATCAAACAAATCATCAATACGAGGCAGAGGATACTTATTCTTCATTGTTGCTTTGTTTAGCTGCCTATAGTCAATACACATCCTCATAGATCCGTCCTTCTTCTTAACAAACAGGACCGGTGCACCCCACGGCGACACACTCGGCCGAATAAACCCCTTATCTAGGAGTTCCTGGAGCTGCTCCTTCAATTCCTTCAACTCGGCTGGTGCCATCCGATACGGAGGAATAGAAATAGGCTGAGTGCCTGGCACCAAATCGATACCAAAATCAATATCCCTGTCCGGCGGCATGCCCAGCAGGTCTGAGGGAAACACATCAGGAAAGTCTCGCACAACAGGTACAGAATCAATGCTAGGAGATTCAGCTCCCACATCTCTCACAAAAGCTAAGTACGATAAACACCCTTTTTCAACCATCTTCCGAGCCTTTAAGAACGAAATAACACGGCTAGGGACGAAATCGGTCGAACCCCGCCACTCAATCTGAGAAATACCAGGAATGGCCAACGTAACTGTCTTAGCATGACAGTCCAATATAGCATGGTACGGAGACAACCGGTCCATACCCAATATAACATCAAAGTCCACCATGCCCAACAATAGCAAATCTGCCTGGGTCTCCAGACCCCCAATAGATATAACACAGGATCTATAGACATGATCCACAACGATCGTATCACCCACGGGGGTGGATACATGAACAGGCAAATCAAGGCTACCACGAGCCTCACCCAAATGACGTGCAAAATAAGAGGACACGTAAGAATATGTGGACCCTGGATCAAATAGAACGGAGGCATCTCTGTGACAGACAGAAATGATACCTGTAATCACTGCATCGGAGGCAACTGCATCACGCCTGTCGGGAAGTGCATAGAACCGTGCCTGGCCTCCACCAGATCTCTCCTCGCCCCTGGGGCGACCACGAGAAGACTGACCTCCACCTCTACTAGACTGAGATGGTGCTGAAGATGAGGGCTGATCCCTCTGCTGAGTCCTATCCCCTACGTAGTCGAGGGCAATGTCTCCTCATGTGGCCAAACTCACCACACTCATAACATGCACCTGGTGCTGGAGAAGTAGGTGCTGCACTCTGGGCTGGGAGGGCACCAAGCGATGACTGACCCTGCTGAAATCCCTGTCGACCACGACCATAAGAACCTCCGCTCTGCTCTGGGCGGCTTGAATGAGAAGGTCTAGATGAGCGACCTCTGCTCTGCTGGGAATGCCCTCTAGATGGAGCACCACTGAAACTACCAGAACCACGAGGCCGCTTGGCCTCCCGCTCCTCTCTCTCTCGGCGACGATCCGCCTCAATGGAGCGTGCCATATCAGCTACCTGCTCAAACGATGATGACAGAACTCGCTCGCTGGTCATAAGAATACGGATAGAGTAGTTGAGGCCATCAATGAACCTCCTGATCCTCTCCCTATCATTAGGGATCATCCATGTGGCATGCCTAGCCAACTGTGTGAATCTGAGCTCATACTGGGTCACAGACATGTCGCCCTGAATCAACCACTCGAACTGGCGACGTAACTCCTCGCGACGAGACCGAGGTACATATTTCTCTAGAAAGAGAGTAGAGAACTGCTGCCATGTGAGAGGTGCTTCTCCTCGGAGGCCTACGCCTCTCAAACTCCTCCCACCAATCAAATGCGGGACCGATGGCGGAAATGTAGTAAATGAAACTCCGCCGGACTCGAGAATACCGGCCGTACGCGGCATCTTCGACATTTATCCAAGAAGCCACGGGCATCCTCGCCCTCGACGCCACCGAAATGGGGTGGCTGAAGTCTACCAAATCTCTCGAGACGACGGCTGCTCGTCCTCGGGCATCTTTCGAACCATATGCTTCGGAGGCCGGAGCGCGGTGCGGTGGAGGAATAACGGGTGCGACCACCGAGCGGGGACGACCTGCGGCATGCGGAGTCACTGAACAACCGGATCGGGTGTGCGAGCTGCAGGGGTGCGCTGACCACCCACCTGACTGAGATGTCGCTACGGTAGCGGTGGCTGAAACTACATGAGCCAAGCCGGAACACACCGATAATATCCGGGCAAGAGTCTCACGAAGACCGGGGAATAGCAATAGATATAGTCCGGCCACTGAGCCGGGACCGCTGGAGCTTCGACCACGGGGCTGCTCCCGAGCCGGTACAACGGGCGGGTCGGTGGCCGCTGCCCTCGGCGCCTACCTCTAACTCTAGCACGACCGCGCCCACGGCCTCTAACAGGTGGCAATGGAGGTCGTCCACCTCGTCGTGATGCTCGCGTTCTCGCCATCTGCGAGAGAATAGAATATAGAAGTTCAGTTCTCGGAACAATAAGATCGCACGACAGAGTTCAAGAAAAGTGAAGTTTTCCTAAAGGTTCGCGATAAGTACAGGCGTCCCCGTACCGATCCACAAGACTCTACTAACCGGCTCAAGACTCGTGAGGCCTAGTAAACCTAGGCTTTGATACCAACTTGTCACGACCCCAAATCCGGTCGTGATGGCGCCCAGCACATTGCTAAGCCAGCCTGACCAATCAATATAAACAACGGAGCTAGACGCTCTCTTTTAGCCCATTTAAGCAAATTAATTCAAGAAATAACGATACAAATAACGAGAACGGGGAACCAAGTCCCCTAATACATCAACTCCCATAGACCGAAGGGTCAAGAGTCATGAGCCTCTAACAGAACATGAGTGTATAAAGGTTACAAAATACCAAGTGCGGAATGAAATGTCAATACAAAATCGAAAGACAGTAGGAAGGAATTATCGGGTCCTGCGGACTCTGCAGCTACCTCGAATATCCACAAACGTCGCCTCGCACAGCTACTGGATCACTGCTGAGAGGTACCTGGATCTGCACACAAGGTGCAGGGAGTAAAATGAGTACTGCCAGACTCGGTGGTAATAAACAAGGGTAAGACAGCGCAGATAAGAAATCCGCAATAAAGCACTATGTAAAGCTATAATCAGCTACCCTGTCATAGAATCAATCTTCACTGTACCTGTACCAACAAATACCAATAAATAGCATAACAGCTAGCAGATGTAGCTAAATGCAATGCAATGCATGATATGACCGTTACGGCGTGTAGCCCGACTCCAATTTTGGGTACCCGTGCTCACTGTGGGGGTTCAGACTCCGGAGGGGCTCCTACAGCCCAAGCACATCTCATAGAGATATTCCTGCGGCGTGCAGTCCGATCCAACATATATCCTGCTGCGGCGCGCAGCCCGATCCACTACTAGTCAGCTAATATGCAGATACAGCCTCGCAGGCTCAAAAGTAGTTTTTGAAAACTCTTTTATCATTTTTCAGTTGGAAAATAGTAATACCAAGTTCCGGAGATTGGAATTAGTATAATAACAAAAATAGCTGCGGACTAGTAGTAAACTAGCATGTCTATATGATAAGACAATGAAAACGATCCTCGCGGGATCCAATAACTGGCTCACGGCCCACATGTATAATCAACCGCCCAAGAAGGGGGTTCCTCGGCTCAAGAGTAGCCATTATCACAACATATATATGCAACCATCCGAGAAGGAGGTTCGACGGCTCTAGAATAGCCAATAATACAGTATCAACAGGTTGGACTAATATATAGTCTCCAATTCATGATCGACCCCGCACTCTCGAGAGTGTGCGTGTCTCGCCGCTATACAGCGTCACAAAGTGGTATACCGGGGTTTCGAACCCGCTGGTCATCACCCACATCTATTACTCACCTCAATACGGCGCGACGACTACTCCGCAATGCCCTTTCCTTTGAATTTAGCTCCCTCGTGCGTGGAATCTAGTCAAACCACAATAATTACATCAATTACGGGTCAAATAATCATAACCCACTTCAATTTACATGAAATTAGCATAATTACACTAAGTTGGTAAAACCCGACCCCGGGCCCCACTGCTCGGAAAATTCCGAAATTAGCACCAACGCGATCCTTATCTCGCCACGAGTCCGTGCATATAAAATTTATCGAAATCGGAGTTCAAATGACCCTCCAAATCCAAAAATCCCGTTTTTAATACTTAAGCCACATTTCTTCAAGATTTCAACCCAATTTCATGAAGATTGATGTTAATACTACCATAAATTGATGTTTTTGAGTCAAGAATCTTACCTCCGACGATACCCGATGACTTCTCGGTGATTTCCTCGAGTTTTCTTCTCTCTAGGGCTTGAAATTGAGTTTTGGGGGTGTAAACCCGTAACTCTCTGTTTCTGGACTTAAGTTCACTGCCAGAACAGGTTCTTCTACGCGATCGCGATCTTCCTCACGCGATCGCGATGCTCAATTTTCTCGGCCTCACGTGATCGCGACTTCCTTCACGCGATCGCGATGCACAGTCACCCTGCCTCACGCGATCGCGTCCTTCATTCCTGCGATCGCGTAGCATATTTCTCCCTGGACCCATTTCTTCTTCTACGCGATCGCGTATATTGGCCTGCGATCGCGATTAACACCCGTTCACCTCTACGCGATCGCGGCTGTTACCCTGCGATCGCGATGCCTTATCTCCCAGCTCTACGCGATCGCATCCCCATCCCCGCGATCGCGGAGAGCAATTGTCTGCTGAGGTTATGACAGCAACCAGATTTTTCTCTTTTCTTTCAACAATGGTCCGTTTGGACCCCCGTATTCATCCCGAGACCCCCGGGACCCCAACGAAAACCACCAACATACTCCAACACATGATACGAACTTGTTCCAATCATAAAAACACCATACTAAACATCAAAATCATCAATTAACCACGGATTCAAGCCTAAGTTTCTTCAAAACTTTCAAAACTAACATTCAATCCAAAACCCGATCAAACGATGTCCGAATGACCTGAAAATTTGCAGACATATCCAAAATCACATAACGAAGCTACAGAAATTGTCGGAATTCCATTCCGACCCCGGATCAAAATATCACCTACCATCCGGTTTTCGCCAAAATTCAACATTCGCCAATTCAAGCTTAAAACTACACCGGACCTCCGAATTCAATTCCGATTGTTCTCCTAAGTCATAAATGATCCCCCGGAACTAGTCGAATCATCAGAATCCGGTTCCGAGCACTCTAACTCAATAGTCAACTCTTGGTTGACTTTTCATATTCAAGCTTTCTTCAAACATGCTATTTGTTTCATTTTGTAACGACCCGGCCCGTCGTTACGGGAATTACCACCCCGTTTCTTTGCATTTACATATATTATGCTTTTAAAACAGTATTAGAGTATATCGGGTGAGTTAGGAGTGATTTGGATTGAAAATGAAGCAAATAGCATGTTTGAAGGAAGCTTGAATATGAAAAGTCAACCAAGAGTTGACTATTGAGTTAGAGTGCTCGGAACCGGATTCTGATGATTCGGTTAGTTCCGGAAGGTGATTTGTGACTTAGGAGAGCGATCGAAATTTAATTTGGAGACCCGGTGTAGAAATAGGCTTGAATTGGCTAAGGTTGAATTTTGACGAAATCCGAACGGTAGGTGAGATTTTGATCCGGGGGTCGGAATGGGATTCCGACATTGGCAGTAGCTTCGTTAGGTGATTTTGGATATGCCTGCAAATTTTCAGGTCATTCGGACATCGTTTGATCGGGTTTTGGATTGAATGTTAGTTTTGAAAGTTTTGAATAAACATAAGCTTGAATCTGTGTGTAATTGATGATTTTGATGTTTAGGATGGTGTTTTTATGATTGGAACAAGTCCGTATCGTGTTTTGGAGTATGTTGGTGGTTTTCGTTGGGGTCCCGGGGGCCTCGGGGTGAATCCGGACCATCATCCGGCACTTTGGAACAAGGAATGGTGTGCTGTAAATTGCAGACCACTGGGCACCAGTTAAGCCTTCGCGTTCGCGAGGGCTAGGCCCGCGTTCGCGTAGGCTGAGGGAAAATGGTCATCGCGTTCGCGAGGGCACTGCCGCGTTCGCGTAGGCTGGGGCCAGTTGGCCATCGCGTTCGCGAGGTAACATGCCGCGTTCGCGAAGGAGAAGGTTGGAACGCATCGCGTTCGCGTGGGTGAAGGACGCGGACGCGTAAGAGGAAAAGACGAAGCATCGCGTTCGCGTGGTATGGGACGCGAACGCGTAGAGGAAAAATCCGGGCTAGGAAGATTGGTCTTCGCGAACGCGTGACTTTACGTCGCGTTCGCGATGAAGGAACGGAGCAAGGCATCGCGTTCGCGTGGAGACCATCGCGAACGCGTAGAGTAAAATCGTCTGGCAGTGAAATTAAATGGCAGAACAGAGGGCTCACGGGTTCATTCACCCAAAACACCATTTTTGAGCCCTAGAGAGAAGAAATCACGGGAAAACGCTGGGAAATCATCGGGTATTCATCGGAGGTAAGTTTCTTGACTCAAAAACATCAATTTATGGTAGTATTAACATCAATCTTCATGAAATTGGGTTGAAATCTTGAAGAAATGTGGCCTAAATATTGAAAACGGGATTTTTGGATTTGGGAGGCCATTTGAACTCCGATTTCGATAAATTTTATATGCACGGACTCGTGGCGAGATAAGGATCGCGTTGGTGCTAAATTCGGAATTTTTCCGAGCAGTGGGGCCCGGGGTCGGGTTTTACCAACTTAGTGTAATTATGCTAAATTCATGTAAATTGAAGTGGGTTATGATTATTTGACCCGTATTTGATGTAATTATTGTGGTTTGACTAGATTCCACGCACGAGGGAGCTAAATTCCAAGGAAAGCGCAAGGCGGATTAAGGCTTCGACCGGCTAGAGGTGAGTAATAGATGTGGGTGATGACCAGCGGGTTCGAAACCCCGGTATACCACTTTGTGACGCTGTATAGCGGCGAGACACGCACACTCTTGAGAGTGCGGGGTCGATCATGAACTGGAGACTATATATTAGTCCGACCTGTTGATACTGTATTATTGGCTATTCTAGAGCCGTCGAACCTCCTTCTCGGATGGTTGCATATATATATATTGTGAGAATGGCCACTCTTGAGCCGAGGAACCCCCTTCTTGGGCGGTTGATTATACATGTGGGCCGTGAGCCGGTTATTGGATCCCGCGAGGATCGTTATCATTGTCTTATCATATAGACATGCTAGTTTACTACTAGTCCGCAGCTATTTTTGTTATTATGCTAATTCCAATCTCCGGAACTTGATATTACTGTTTTCCAACTGAAAAATGATAAAAGAGTTTTCAAAAACTACTTTTGAGCCTGCGAGGCTGTATCTGCATATTAGCCTGACTAGTAGTGGATCGGGCTGCACGCCGCAGCGAGATATATGTTGGATCGGACTGCACGCCGCGGTGATATCTCTATGAGATGTGCTTGGGCTGTAGGAGCCCCTCGGAGTCTGAACCCCCACGGTGAGCACGGGTACCCAAAAATTGGAGTCGGGCTACACGCCGTAGCGGTCATATCATGCATTGCATTGCATTTAGCTACATCCGCTAGCATTTGTTATGCTATTTATTGGTATTTGTTGGTACGAGTACGGTGAAGATTGATTCTATGACGGGGTAGGCTGATTATAGCCTTACATAGTGCCTTATTGCGGATTTCTTATCTGCATTTGTCTTACCCTTGTTTATTACCACTGAGTACGGCGGTACTCGTTTTACTCCTGCGCACTTGTGTGCGGATCCGAGTACCTCTCGGCGGTGATCCGGTAGGCTGTGCGAGGCGACGTTTGTGGATATTCGAGGTAGGTGCAGAGTCCGCAGGACCCGACATCCCTTCCTATTGTCTTTTGATTTTGTATTGACATTTCTTTCCGCACTTGGTATTTTGTAAACCTTTATACACTCATGTTCGGTAGAGGCTCATGACTCTTGACCCTTCGGTCTATGGGAGTTAGTGTATTAGGGGACTTGGTTCCCTGTTCTCGTTATTTGTATCGTTATTTCTTGAATTAATTTGCTTAAATGGGCTAAAGAGAGCTTCTAGCTCCGTTGTTTATATTGATTGGTCAGGCTGGCTTAGCAATGTGCTGGGCGCCATCACGACCAGATTTGGGGTCGTGACAAGTTGGTATCAGAGCCTAGGTTTACTAGGCCTCATGAGTCTTGAGCCGGTTGGTAGAGTCTTGTGGATCGGTACGGGGACGCCTGTACTTATCCTCGGGAGGCTGCGAACCTTTAGGAAACACTTCACACTTCTTGGAATTCTTATCGTGCGTACTTGATTCAGCTTGAAATATAATTTTTGAAATTCCTTCCACACGTATGTGTACGCATCGAGCGCTCAGTAATATAATTGTCTTATGGCTTGCAATTCCCCGATCGAGGGACGAGATATAATCTTTGTGAGTTCATGTTGGGCCAGTCAGGATGACTTGAGGCTGGACCTTGTTTATGATTTGAGCATCGAGGTGCTGATTTTGTGAGTGGTGGCAATAGATAATGTATTGAGGGTTTGAAACCCCGTATTTGCACTATAAAGTGATGTCCTGAGATGGAACACGCGTCATATGACGAGTGTGGTGGTATTATGACTGGGGATTTGGACTTGATCCTTCCCAATTGATAAATTACTGTGTAAAGTGACTAAGACTGGGCTTATATCTATGTGCTCGGTCTAGTAGCCATGTTTGGGGCCTTGTGCCGATCTGTAGAGTATTATGGAAGGTTTACTAATGGATGAGTTGTTAATTGTTCGACTCTTATCTAAACTGTTGTGTAGCCCGAGCTATGGGCGTGGTGAATATTTATCATATCTCGTAATTGGAAGGTAAAATGCCTTATTTGTAGTGGAACAAGTTTAAACTCGGGAAGACTAAAGTGATTTTGCTATGTGTATCCTGGTGGAAGGTATTGTGATGAAATGCTAAATTGAGAAAGAGGTATGTGGATTGATTCTCATGTGTAATTGAAATGTAGTTGATATGTGTTATGATTCGAGCAGGTACAACGCATGTTCGTGTACCAATTATGATAATATGAATTGTGTAGTATTGAGATTTAATGTTGTTGAAATACATTGTGATGTCTTGTTGAGCTGTGAATGTATTGCTAGGATGGTTTTGGTGATTCTCTGGCAGGTGGATAGGCCAAATTACAAAGGAAACTCTATCAAAAGTTTTGGAAAATTTGGGACTTAGAAAGGATTTTGTCACCTAAAGAGTGGGCTTAACTATTGTGTGTGAATGAATTCAAAAATTGCAAAAGAGTTAATATTTACGATGATTCGAATCTCCGCCGAAGCTTGTAAATGACTTGAGTTTAATCTAATTAGAACATTGTGGCTTCATTTGAGTAAGAATGTTATGAGTGGTTGAAAGTGCTTTGATGAATGGCTTCGAGCTAAGTTGGGGAGGTTGCTATTGATTAACTGATTGCACTGTTGTGTGCTATGTTGATTCTGTCTCTAAGTATGTTGGGAAAATTCTGATAAAGGTTATGGTGCTTCGTAGATGTGAAGAAATACTAGGGTATTTTGAACTTATGTTGGTAAAGAATGTTCGGTGAATAGAAAAGAAAGATAGCTAATGGTATATGTATGTAAACATGTTTTGCGGTGTTAGAGTTCTAGCAAGACACGAGTGGTTCTACTCAATAGGACAGTTGAATTACAGCTGAATAAGGGTGAATGACGCCTGATGATAGTCTTGCGGTGTTCAAGACTTTGCTTGTAACGATAGGTGTTTTAAGATTGTGTATGTGGCTAAAGATGGCGGTTTCCTTAGAAGAGATCGGTACTTGTGTTATATTATGTGAATGATGGGATTCTATGTAATCCGTATTGGAAGGTAATGGTAACGAATTCAAATCGCAAGAGGTTCTTCAAAATAAAGTGTGGTAGAATGTGGTACTTCTGGAAATTTGAGAGAGTATTCAGTGGCCTATATGTCTTAGACCGTGCGGTCTTGTGTACGAGTCTTGTGTGGTAAAAAGGGTTGAGGCATTGTCGTACTACAGGTAAAGACTGATATGAAATTAGAGATGAATCAGAAAGGAAACTGGGTAAATGGAACAACTTGTTAATAAACGAGAATGGTATAAAAAGGAGTACGATTGATTCCTGGTATGTGGTTGAAGTAACGAGTCTTGCAGACATTGTGCAGCAAAGCTCTTGAGTGCTGGCAGTTGTGTAACTTGATATGGGTATAATATGGGTATAAGGACTCAGTCCTGGCAGTTTAACTTATGCAATGTGATTGGGAGAAAGAGTTTATGATGTGTTTTAATGTGGTTTGAAAAATGAGTGTATTTCCTGTTGGTATGCAAAGCTTGGAATGTGTAACGAGTCTTCTCTATATGAGATCATAAAAGTCCTTGACTAGTTGATTGCGTCGATGTTTGCGGCGTAGGAAAGGGATAAGAATTTCCATGTTATCTTAGTATGGTATACGCGATGTGTTATGGAAAGTTGATAACGGTATATTCCCGGTTTTGAGAACAGTTCATAATATATGGGAAGTCAATAAAATTATTGAGCAGCGCGAACAACTGCAGATGAATTAAGAATCGATCTTTCTAATGATTTAAGAAAAAACGGTACTGCTATTCTATTAACTTGGCAGGGAATATGATCCAAAAAGGACAAGGTAATGTAAACTGATGATATCCAGTGGTATGGTGGTATTCTCTTGTGGGATCGACTGTAATAATTGAGTCGTTGATGGCATAGTGAAATTTTCGAATGGCTTTCGAGGTATGAATAGATGCTTGATGTGTGTTATGTAATCGTACGGTGGAGTGTGGGATCGGGCATAGTGATCCATATGTAATACATGTGTTAGAGTCTGGAAGTTCTCGTAATCCGCCTATGCAGTGGTTGTATATCGTGTGTATTAGCCCTAATGGCTCTCTTATTACTTAATATGATGAATTTGGGTTATGATACCTTATTTCAGACTGGTTGACATGAGTCAGATCGTCTAGACTAATGTGATATGGGCTATGTCGGAAAATGGCACTAATTGCGTAGCAGAAAACATCAGAGTATGCTCCAACAGAGTAGTTGTACACAGGACCAGCGGACGGGTGGTAGGCATTGCTTTGTCGGTTGGACCTTAGTGGCGGATGTCAGGGAGGAGGTATCTACCATTGATTCAGTTCCAGTATTGAGAAACGTTGTCAGATGCGTTTTCATGTGGCCAAACTTGAGGCTATATATGTTTATTATGATGAGCAACTTGACTCGACGCGTATTCATTTGACGAGGGTTACTTGGATCGGGTGGCACGCCGCCACAGGTATGGTATCTGGATCGGGTGGCACGCCGCCACGGGTATGTCATTGGAGCGGGTTGCACGCCGCAACAGAATATTGTGAGAATATAGCTAGTTATATGCTACCTGGTATACAATACCTCCTGGCTTCTGAGGAAAAGTCTGTATTGAGTATCGCTTGGCGAATGGCACATCGGTTGTGTTCTTTCAGGATTTGATAGCATACGTTAATTGTTTCACCGTGGGTGAGGTTGATTGCTTGGGTTCAGACCTTAATATATGTGTAGCCGATCGTTTTGAGCTTGGTAAATTGGGGTGCTTCATGGATAATAATGTTTGGATAAAATCATGAATCGTGGCAAGGCCGCGTGATGTTATGACCTCTCGAGGAGGATTCAGGTACTTTATTTCTAAAATACGAGACGCGGTCTCAGTTCTATATTATGATGGCACAGAGGGATTAAATTGCGGCTCTATTTGCTGGAGACAGTTGTCATGAATTGAGCTGTCATGATTCGAGTGTGTGCATACGTTTCTATTTGAGCCTATGTTGTGCTCGTCGTGGCTTAGGCCGGTGTTGAGGTGTCTTATCACCAGTGAGGTGTGTTATAATCGAAATGGTCGTTGGAGCCAATGATGAATGTGAGTATATGTGATTTCAGTTGGTTAGAAAGGTAATACCGAGATTTGGGTCCGAAATCTGTTGTGGTATCAGTTAAAAGTGAAATGGATTCATGAATGGTTGACCTGAGAGATGGGTTCGATATATCGCGTGTTTGGTTGCCGTGGGCATGATATGAAGGTGTTGGAACAGGACTCTATCTAATGGAAAAAGGTTTTTCAGCTAGTATTTGGTGATTGTGGCCAGTTGTTGTGATTAGAGACTATCGTCTCGAGTGATTGGGTTGTGTGATACATCATATGATCTCACCCGGAGTAGTGAAGATGGGTTATTGTAGTGGATTCAAGTGTATCCTGAGTATATGCATGGGATTTGCAATTGGCACATGATTTCAGAAAGTACAATGTGCTTTATGGTTAAGATGGTCTGTGAAATTTTGACTATATGGTGTTTTCGGACTTATGTGAGATAAGGGGGACGTATGATCGCCCTAATATATGCTTGGTAAGGTCATTCAGCTATTGGGTTACTTCTAGTACAACTCTGAGTACGCTCGCGGACGAGCGTTTGTTTAAGTTGGGGAGAATGTAACGACCCGGCCCGTCGTTACGGGAATTACCACCCCGTTTCTTTGCATTTACATATATTATGCTTTTAAAACAGTATTAGAGTATATCGGGTGAGTTAGGAGTGATTTGGATTGAAAATGAAGCAAATAGCATGTTTGAAGGAAGCTTGAATATGAAAAGTCAACCAAGAGTTGACTATTGAGTTAGAGTGCTCGGAACCGGATTCTGATGATTCGGTTAGTTCCGGGAGGTGATTTGTGACTTAGGGGAGCGATCGGAATTGAATTTGGAGACCGGTGTAGAAATAGGCTTGAATTGGCTAAGGTTGAATTTTGACGAAATCCGAACGGTAGGTGAGATTTTGATCCGGGAGTCGGAATGGAATTCCGACAGTTGCAGTAGCTTCGTTAGGTGATTTTGGATATGCCTGCAAATTTTCAGGTCATTCGGACATCGTTTGATCGGGTTTTGGATTGAATGTTAGTTTTGAAAGTTTTGAATAAACATAAGCTTGAATCTGTGTGTAATTGATGATTTTGATGTTTAGGATGGTGTTTTTATGATTGGAACAAGTCCGTATCGTGTTTTGGAGTATGTTGGTGGTTTTCGTTGGGGTCCCGGGGGCCTCGGGGTGAATCCGGACCATCATCCGGCACTTTGGAACAAGGAATGGTCTGCTGTAAATTGCAGACCACTGGGCACCAGTTAAGCCTTCGCGTTCGCGAGGGCTAGGCCCGCGTTCGCGTAGGCCGAGGGAAAATGGTCACCGCGTTCGCGAGGGCACTGCCGCGTTCGCGTAGGCTGGGGCCAGTTGGCCATCGCGTTCGCGAGGTAACATGCCGCGTTCGCGAAGGAGAAGGTTGGAACGCATCGCGTTCGCGTGGGTGAAGGACGCGGACGCGTAAGAGGAAAAGACGAAGCATCGCGTTCGCGTGGTATGGGACGCGAACGCGTAGAGGAAAAATCCGGGCTAGGAAGATTGGTCTTCGCGAACGCGTGACTTTACGTCGCGTTCGCGATGAAGAAACGGAGCAAGGCATCGCGTTCGCGTGGAGACCATCGCGAACGCGTAGGGTAAAATCGTCTGGCAGTGAAATTAAATTGCAGAACAGAGGGCTCACGGGTTCATTCACCCAAAACACCATTTTTGAGCCCTAGAGAGAAGAAATCACGGGAAAACGCTGGGAAATCATCGGGTATTCATCGGAGGTAAGTTTCTTGACTCAAAAACATCAATTTATGGTAGTATTAACATCAATCTTCATGAAATTGGGTTGAAATCTTGAAGAAATGTGGCCTAAATATTGAAAACGGGATTTTTGGATTTGGGAGGCCATTTGAACTCCGATTTCGATAAATTTTATATGCACGGACTCGTGGCGAGATAAGGATCGCGTTGGTGCTAAATTCGGAATTTTCCGAGCAGTGGGGCCCGGGGTCGGGTTTTACCAACTTAGTGTAATTATGCTAAATTCATGTAAATTGAAGTGGGTTATGATTATTTGACCCGTATTTGATGTAATTATTGTGGTTTGACTAGATTCCACGCACGAGGGAGCTAAATTCAAAGGAAAAGGCATCGCGGACGATCCTACGACCGGCTAGAGGTGAGTAATAGATGTGGGTGATGACCAGCGGGTTCGAAACCCCGGTATACCACTTTGTGACGCTGTATAGCGGCGAGACACGCACACTCTTGAGAGTGCGGGGTCGATCATGAACTGGAGACTACATATTAGTCCAACCTGTTGATATTGTATTATTGGCTATTCTAGAGCCGTCGAACCTCCTTCTCGGATGGTTGCATATATATATATATATATATATATATTGTGATAATGGCCACTCTTGAGCCGAGGAACCCCCTTCTTGGGCGGTTGAGTATACATGTGGGCCGTGAGCCAGTTATTGGATCCCGCGAGGATCGTTATCATTGTCTTATCATATAGACATGCTAGTTTACTACTAGTCCGCAGCTATTTTTGTTATTATGCTAATTCCAATCTCTGGAACTTGATATTACTGTTTTCCAACTGAAAAATGATAAAAGAGTTTTCAAAAACTACTTTTGAGCCTGCGAGGCTGTATCTGCATATTAGGTGACTAGTAGTGGATCGGGCTGCGCGCCGCAGCGAGATATATGTTGGATCGGACTGCACGCCGCAGGAATATCTCTATGAGATGTGCTTGGGCTGTAGGAGCCCCTCCGGAGTCTGAACCCCCACAGTGAGCACGGGTACCCAAAAATTGGAGTCGGGCTACACGCCGTAGCGGTCATATCATGCATTGCATTGCATTTAGCTACATCTGCTAGCTGTTATGCTATTTATTGGTATTTGTTGGTACAGGTACAGTGAAGATTGATTCTATGACAGGGTAGCTGATTATAGCTTTACATAGTGCTTTATTGCGGATTTCTTATCTGCGCTGTCTTACCCTTGTTTATTACCACTGAGTCTGGCAGTACTCATTTTACTCCCTGCACCTTGTGTGCAGATCCAGGTACCTCTCAGCAGTGATCCAGTAGCTGTGCGAGGCGACGTTTGTGGATATTCGAGGTAGCTGCAGAGTCCGCAGGACCCGACATCCCTTCCTACTGTCTTTTGATTTTGTATTGACATTTCTTTCCGCACTTGGTATTTTGTAAACCTTTATACACTCATGTTCAGTAGAGGCTCATGACTCTTGACCCTTCGGTCTATGGGAGTTAGTGTATTAGGGGACTTGGTTCCCTGTTCTCGTTATTTGTATCGTTATTTCTTGAATTAATTTGCTTAAATGGGCTAAAGAGAGCTTCTAGCTCCGTTGTTTATATTGATTGGTCAGGCTGGCTTAGCAATGTGCTGGGCGCCATCACGACCAGATTTGGGGTCGTGACACATTTTCAATCCAAATCACTCCTAACTCACCCGATATATTCTAATACTGATTTAAAAGCATAATGTATGTAAATGCAAGGTAACGGGGCGGTAATTCCCGTAACGACGGGCCGGGTCGTTACACGTTTATACTACAACAATAGCCTAGTTTGATCCCAACAAACCAGTTTGATACTCGTTTATACTACAACAACAACATCCCACTATAATTCCACAAGTGGAGTCTGGGGAGATACTCGTTTATGCTGCACATAACAAACAATTTATTCAGCTTCCTTTCAAAGAATTATGTTACCAAGTTTTCGCTTTCAAGTTCTTTGCTCTCTCATTTATCTCTATAAGTAAAATTGTGTCTATCTCAAATGCAGGTGATCATGTGGTTTTCTTTGTGCTGAATGTGATTGAGGCAATTGGTGTATTGATGACATTCAAACCATTCTTAGTTGAAACACAAAATACATATTTTCTTTTGCAACTATTCACATATAAACAAGCAACAAGAAGCCTATTCTACTCTTGTAACATCGTCACCGCATTTTTAAGGAAGTACGGTGCAATCATTCTCAAGAATATTATACGAATTTTTCTTATTCCGATCTTATCGTTACGTGTTTGTCGCAATTACTGTGTGTTAAAGAGATTGTCCAAAGAACTGGCTCATGTATATTAAGATTAATCCTTTTTTCTTTTGGCATGATCTAAGTAATGATTCGTAAACGTAATACTATTCCATACGAGATTCTACTCTTGGCTGAAGGATGCTAATATGTATTTTCCTTTCATCTGAGTGCAAAACTTTTACTTGGAGGAGCGGTCCAAGTTATTCAAGATTAGTGGTGCAAAGTTTCTCGGCCATTTGATGTAGGATTACACAGTTCTATTTCTCAGTAGGGGTGGGAAGGTATATAAGTCAGTGGTAGTGTGACACAGTGGAACGACTGTTGTATATATCCTGTTAATACATGAAATAGAAAAGCATCAGTTTTGAAATTTAAAATCAAGAAAGATGTTAAGAGATAACTATGCAATTACGTCACCAAACAAAATGTCACCGCTCCAATTCGATAGTCGTGATAGCGCCTCTCGTGAATACAAGATCAACCGACACAACACACATATTAACCCTTTAGCCTTTAAGAGTCATTTTTAAGTCTTTAATAAAATAATATTTCATAATAGAAGTCTGAAAGAACAGTGCAGAATTTATTTACAAGCTCGACCTCGGGATATCACAAGTCACGAGCATTTATTAGAATATAACTACAACTACAAGGTCTGAAATATACAAAAAATGACTAATGAACGAAAAGGGAGAGAAGCGGTGCTACGAACGCTGACAACCACCTCACAAAACTCTGATAACCCTCCCTCCGATTAGCCAAAACTTGCTACCGGGTATATAAATACCTACATCTGCACACAAGGTGCAGGAAGTAAAGTGAATACTCAACCTCAGTGAGTAATAAAGGTAAATAATAACTGAGCAATACGAAACATCGTAAAGCAAATCAACATGTCGTATAGAAGTAGTGCAAAACCTTTTGAGAAAAGCAGTGAAGCAGTGAAATCTTTAGAAACGTCTTAGCTCAGTTTAAACCTCTTTTAAAATGGCTTTTTCAACAGTTATGCAAACGAATACAAAATAATTAGTGTAGATAAAAACATAAATTCGTCCTCAGGCACAACACTCAATTAACAAGTAATGCCAGGCAATCAGGAAAACAACACATAAAGCAACACAACAACAGGTAATGCCACGTAATTAAAAAAAGGTAAACACATAGAATAGTACCAGCTCCTCGAGCTCAGTCCTAGAATATTAGCCCTTCGGGCACACTTCTAGATCACAATGGATACCCGGGCTCACTGGAGGTGTGTAGACTCTGAAGCAGCCCCTTACGGCCCAAGTGCAATATCAAGCCATCTCGTGGCATCAAATCTAGGCCCTCGGCCTCAAATCACTCAAGCCACCTCATCGCGTATATATGCATCTCACGCCCTCGACCTCATATCACTCAGTGTATCCTCACATATAGCCATCGACCGCACTCAGTCAGAAAATTATCACAAGCCCCTCGGACATTTGTAAAATAATAGTTCTCAGTCTATAACATCATTTAAGTCTCAAAAGTGAGTAAAAGTGGCTAAGTCATAAA
The DNA here is from genome assembly GCA_032618575.1 of Nicotiana noctiflora. Classification (NCBI taxonomy): domain Eukaryota; kingdom Viridiplantae; phylum Streptophyta; class Magnoliopsida; order Solanales; family Solanaceae; genus Nicotiana; species Nicotiana noctiflora. The sequence goes on along the minus strand of JASVEL010000571.1, from coordinate 14,106 downwards.
ATAATGGAAAATAGCATGACTGAGTTCAAGTAATAAGTTAATATAGTGAGGAAATAGTGATAAAAATCTCCAATGGATTCAAATAAATGGCACGAAGCCCAAATATGACAATTAACCCAAATCATGATGATAACAAATAAGTTTCAGTCAAATACATGGTAAAATTATCAGTTGGGACGAACCAAGTCACAATCCCCAATAGTAAATGATCCCACGATCATCATCAAGCGCGTGTCTCTCCTCAATATAGCACTACGATGTGCAATCCAGGGTTTCAAACCCTCCGAGTATCATTTATAATCATTTCTCACCTCGAACCGGTGAAATCTCTAGCTCGTGATGCCTTTTCCCCTCAAATATTCCTCCACGCGCGTCGAATTTATCCAAAACTAGAACGAATACGTCACAATATACCAAGGGAACAAAGCCCAAGCAAAAACAATCAATAAATATAAAAAATCCCGAAATTAGCAAAACCCGAGCCTCGGGCCCACATCTCGAAACTCAAATTTTTTTACATTAGGTTCCTTATCCTCCCACGGGTTCATACATACCAAAAGTTCTTAAATCCGACCTCAAATGATCCTACAAATCCCAAATTCAAAAGTCCAAAAATTTCAAGCCTTAATTCTTCCATTTTTGGCTTAAGTTCCATGATTTTCTAGGTAGATTTCACAATAGAAACAAGTTTTAAGTTCACAAATCTTACCTCTGATTGATTCCCCTTGAATCCCTCTTTAATTTCCTTCGAAAGCTCTCAAAATAATCAACAATGTGGGAAATGAGCCCCAAAATCACAAATGAAATGTCTTAAAACACTCTGCCCAGGTCTGACCCTTCCTTCTTCGCGAACGTGGTCAACCTCTCGCGAACGCGTAGCACAAACTTAAGTTGACTAATTTTTTACCTTACGCGAATGAGACATACCAGTTGCGAATGCAATGCTTTCCCAGTCCTGACCTACGTGAACATGTCGCTTCCATCGCGAACGCGATGACTTGATTCCACCGAAGCTCCAGTTGCTCAACCCTTCTATGTGAACATGAGACCACAACTACAAACGACGTGCAATCTCTCAGCCTTACACGAATGCGTAGACTGCCTTACTAATGCACGGGCTAAATTTCCACCTTCCTTAGTTGACTCTTCGTGAACACGAGGGTCCTCTCGTAGACGAGAAGAGTAAAATGCCTGCAATTGACGAAGACCAAAATCTGCAATTTTCTTCAACTTCAAATGATTTGATCAACCGTCCGAAACTCACTCGAGTCCCCCGGGACCTCAACCCAAACCACCAACACACCTATAACCTCATTCAAACTTGTTTCAATCATCAAAACACCCTAAACAGCATCAAATAACCTCATTCAAACTTGTTTCAATCATCAAAACACCCTAAACATCATCAAATTACCCGAAACCCATCGAATTGAAGCCTAAGGTTTCCAAAAACTTCAAAAATACACTTTTGATCAAAAACCCGACCAAACCATATCCGAATCACCTGAAATTTTGCACACACATTCCAAATAATATAACGAAGCTACTGCAAACGCCTTTGTGTGGCGTTACTTACCTCCTGTGTGTTTAAGTACTCACTACTGGAAAAAAGGCCTATGGCAACGGCAGGAAAACCGTTGCAACAGCTAGGTAAACCGTTGCCATAGAGCTATTGCAACGGTTTAGCGCCCGTCACATCTGCTCGCGTGCCAATAGAGCTACAGGGACGGTTCTTGTAACGGTTTAGATAACCGTAGCTATAGTGTTGTCTATCGGAACGGTTTTTCCTCTCCTTATTGGAACGACTATTCTTTCCAACTGCAACGGTTGAAATCCGTTACCATAACATTTAATGCAACGGACGATAACCGTTGCCATATCATTTAATGCAACGGTTATGTAATCTATTGCCACAGTTATTTATTGATATGACCACGATTTTATTAAGCTATTGCAACAGTTTTATTTCTATTGCTACAAATATTTTTGGAATGTGATGATCAAGAAATAGCTATGGCATCAGTTTGAACTACCTATTGCAATGGTTTGCAGTTCCTGTAGCAACCATTTACATTTTCTATTGGAACGCTATTTGATATCTATTGCAATAGTTTTGGTAAGATATAGTAATAGTTTCATTCGATAAAAATTATACCCCTTATTGTAAATAAATATTTATATATATAATAAATAGTAAAATAATAAAATTTATATAAATATCAAAATGAAACTGCTCATAATCCAAATTGTCCAACAACCTAATAATATCCATAAAGTAAATCATTTTTCCCTGAATACATGAGTAATAGTACATTTTAAGATTTAAAAAAGTTTCAAAATGTTGAAAACAAACATTCTTAGCTAGACCATGCATGTACAACAATTCAAAATTTTTATTGAGTAAGGTCTAGATCTTCACTGTCTTCGTCCTCTATTTCTTCATCTACAACACCTATAAAAGAGTATAAATAAAGTCATAACCTTCAAGAGAATCCGGTCTAAGAATATTTTTACTCCGAAAACCAATGAAAAATAAAGAACATCACATCAAACTTGATCAGTTTCAAGAGATTAAATAAGTACAAGAAAGGCTCCAAAATCAAATTTCTATTACAGATACTATCCTAAATAATGTGCGAAATATTTTCACAAATATACAAGTGTAGTATTTGTGTAATACATACTGTAACACTAACTGTAGAAACAACATTACAGTAAGTTCAGATGATTGAAGGTAACACATTAGAGAAACAACTATTAGTGATCCTGAAGCATTTGCATTTTCTCTTTATATTTCAATTTCCTCTGCAAGCTTTGAAAGCATACGTATAAGTAGTGGCTGGCCAGTAACATTAACATGAGGCTTCAAACAAATGAAACCACACACACTAAGTAATACACATAGAAATCTAAGAATCTTCTTTCAATAATTTCTTTTGCATTGAATAATATACTAAGCCTAGTCTATTACTAGTGAGAGTTAGTAAAATAGATAATATACCAGCTTCTTTAGAATTATATCTAGTGTATAACAAAGAATGTACAAATTCAATCGCAATTATATGTTATACCATAAATTACTTTATTTTAAAGTAATTCTGCATCTTCAGTCCATTCATATCAGAAGAATGAGTTTGAGGGGAAAACAAGAACTAGATAAAAAAGCATGCATTGTGGATCCACAAAAAGTTCTCCATTTTCAACTTTGCACAATATATGCAGAAAACATATATTATCATATCTGCGAGCAATGCATTTAGTCACACGATTATATTAGTTCCCCACAAGTATAAACACATAGTGATTTTTCTCACTTTTTAACCCTCATGAAGAGGAACCTCCAACGTCTTATCCGTATGCAGTAGACCTAAAATTTTATGTTTTAATATTCAATGGTTGAGCACTTATTCTTTTAATAATAAACAGTACTACCCGAACAATATTAGTGATAACCAATTTATATGATATCGTTTATCTCATGGAAAATGGAAAAAAAAAACAAGTAGAGAATAGGTCATAGAAAGAATAAATGTAATTACCTTGTGGGAATCGGAGTTCCAATATTTAACACGATGCTTAAAGTGATCCTCTGGAACATCTATCAGCCTATTCTTCATTGGAAGCTCGTCATATCAACGTGCATAGTCTTTGTAATAACACATAAACAAGCACTATAGTAAGAAAAATAATCTAATGAACTAAAGAACAAAAACTGCATTACATTCTAGGTCATTGTTGTGTGATTATTGGTTTGGTATTGGTGACTACAAGTAGAAATCTTGGTTTATTACTTGGTCGTGCATAGGGGTTGTTAACGTATTACTAGAGTGATTTGGTAACAAAATTACTAGATATTAAACAAAATTCAACACTTAATCCCGATGTAAATTATATCTAAGCTACAACTAAATTGTTTTAAAATGTGAAATTGAAGTAATTGATCCAACTATTTTAAAATGTGAAATTGAAGCAATTCTTCAGAGCTCCATGGTCTACATACCAACAACCATTCTCTCACTTATATTTTGTGGGTTCATAGTTCATATTTTGACCAGAAAAATACTAAGGAAACTGCAATAATAGAAAAAAATCTTATATAAGTTCTAAGTATCTGGAGTTGGAAATTAGAAATTAGTTGACTTTCCCATCTAGCTGAAAGGTCAATATAACTAGTTGCAGTTGTCTGCATCATGCAACTACATGTGAATCTACTATCCGTTCTCTTATTTTTCACTCTAGCCCAAGGGCAGACCAACCCCAAATGCGGCAGCAACTTTCACCAAGCAGACAAAGGCTCAACACTACATGTCCTACATGTGAACAACCCTTACTCTCCTGTTAGGCACAATGATCCCCAGTCATGGGTTGATACTGTCCTCCCAATGCAGTCCAAAGACAAAGCCAGACTAGATTTGTTTACTAGTCTTGTGGCTGGTAGATCTTTTGTTCCAATTGCTTCAGGAGGACAAGTTATACAATGCTAAAAAATACATGTACAACAGCATAATGACTGAACCAAAAGTGTCAGACAAAGGCTTCACAAGTAGATAGAGTATTACTAGATGATAAATCCAGCAACCTAATCACAAATAGATAGACTACAACACCTTAAAACATGCATGAAGGTAGAAATGGCATCCAAGATGCATATAAACTATGTTTCTTCATTTCTAGGCTAATTTAACAAACGAAATTAGCTTGGATGGAGTGTCAACCCACATTCCTTCACATAAAGTAAAAGTAGAAACAAGAATGAATGTAATTACCTTGTATCGAAGTTCCAATATTTAAGAAGATCCTTAAGATGAGATTTCGGAATATTTACTGGCTTACTCTCTATTCGAAGCTCATCATTCGCATAGGCTTTAAAGTGTTTTATCTTCAATTGATTCTTATACTTTCTCCAAGCAATACCAATTGATTCAAAAACCCATTGTTTCGCCTCATAAACTAAAAAACCAAGATCTGGTAATCAGATGAACAACCAAAAGAAAAACTGGTACATGCACAACCAAAAGAAACTGATACATGCACAACCAAACTGAAAAACCAATAATCTGATGCACAACCAAAAGAAAAACTGATACATGCACAACCAAAAGAAACTGATACAAGCACAACCAACGTAAAGTCTAACTGGAGAAATACCTTTATCACTATTAAATTGTAAAGTAACTTTCAAATAATTATACCTTTAATTCACTGACCCATAATACCATTCTTCTTAAAACCTACACTGTATTTTCCATTCTTCTCCTTCCTTTTTTAATGACAAATTTTTTGCTAAATTTTCAGCAGATCTAACAATATTTATAAAGTGGTGGCAAAGTAAATTAGTAACAGATGGGGAGAGGATTGTTTTGATTAAATTAGTTATTCATTATATGCCCCCACATCCGTTATATGTGATTCTCCCTCCTAATGGATAATGGATAAACATGAAAGACAAGACCATCTGGGGAAAAGATTTGGCACAAAAAGATACCTTTTAAGGTACCTTTATGTATAATGAGGCTACTTGCTAGCAATATAACAATAGATGATATGAACATCAAACAACAGGAAAATTAAATCAAAGAACAAGAACACAAATTCCAACACTAAAAAAAACAGAACGAATTGGTTGTGTTTCCTCAATGACTTCGAGTGACCTTCATGTAAAATATGAAATATATATAATGATTCCAAACTCAAAGAGCGAGTGTAGCCACAACTACAAGGACCATATCACAGAAATAATTTAAAGTTACTAGAAATTCTCATTATGTTTAGGTTCATCTTGTTTCGTTTTCATGTATCCTTTTGGCAAAAAACGAAGAAATAAAACTACAAAACTTTTGTACGCTTTTGTGCTGATAAATATGGACTAAGCTCTTCTATTTTTTATTTTATTTTATTGTAAATACTATTTGCTAAATGCTACAACATACGGTTAATGAAAAGTTGAAAAGTTCAAGAGCATGTACCGATTATGATATTCACAGGCAGTATAGAGACTCCGAGCGTAATGGATATTAGCACATCCAGAAACAGACAATCAACGAGGATACAAAATGCTACCCAAAGTGGATTAAGACCCTGGACAAATTAACTGATTTAGAATTAATATAAAAGATATGACTTTCAAAAATTCAAAACCATACTACTCATAGCCAAACCAATTTGAAACCCTAGCAATTTGGGTTGAAAACATCAACAGAAAAGACGGTATCAATTACACCACTCACACCCTAAAATTAAAGAAAATGGAACGATTTAAAAAAAATACCCAAATTAGAAAAAAAAATACACATGAAGTTGGTTTCTCATAGAGTATCTTTTGGGTTGAAAATTTCTCGCGATTGAACTCGATCTCTTACCTGTAATCATTGACTCACTGCCTTTTAAATTTCTCTGCTTCTCTGATTCGAGCACAAATCTGATTTTAGAATTTGGGGATTTGGGAAAGGATAGTGCTTGTCCTTGAATAAGTGGGTATCTGAGTTTATTAGATTTGTAACCGGTGAAGCATCAGAAAGAATGACGGAAAATGGTGAACGTCGACGACATTTGTTGGGCTTTGGGAATTCTAGGGTTTGATGATTATGGTGGTGCAATGAAGATTTGTTTGGATAGATATAGAGAGAGTGAAACTGAGAAAGTAAATAAGAAAGATTTGGAAGAAACTCGGCCAAGAGAGGATTTAGGAGATGGATTCTTGAATTCTAAGGCACAAAGAATAGAAAGAGGCAAGGAGTTTGGATGTATCGACATATACTACTGGATGTGGGTTTATTGGAAAAAGGGTAAAAATGTTTTAACCAATTAAAATATATAAAATGGGGGTTCATTTGGCGGGCACAGCAAATTTCAAGGGGAAAAAATGAGGAGGGAATGAATAACCGTTCCTATAGAAAATGTTTTTTCAAAACCGTTGCCATGAATTTGTCTATTGGGACGGTTTGCACATCTGTTGCGAAAAATAATCTCTATGGCAACAGTTTTATTACAATTGTAACGGTTTGATGGTTAAAGTGTACTGATACCACCCGAATGCTATTGTAACGGTTCTAATCGTTACTATAGCCGCTCTATCGCAACGGTTTGTGAACCGTTGCCAAAATGACTGTTCCCGTAGGCCCATTTTCTGGTATCCACCGGAAAACACTAAAATCTCACTTTTGCACATTCAAGCCTAAACCTTCCACGGACTTCCAAATTACATTTCGATCACGCTCCTATGTGCCAAATTATCCAACGGAGCTAACCAAACCATAAAAATTCTGATCCGGGATCATATACAAATAGGTCAAATCTTGATCAAACCTTTCAAATTTCAAGCTGCAACCAAGAACTCTTATTTCAAATTCATTATGATTTCCATGAAAACCAAAACCAACGATATACCTCAGTAATAATACATCACACGAGGCAAGTTATTCACGAGAACTAGCGACCAAAGTGCAAAATCTCAAAATGATCAGTCGGGTCGTTACTGTCACGCCCCAAATCGAGGGACATGACCGGCGCCTGACTAGGTAGCCCCAGTCAAGCGGACCTAGGTTCCTTTATATCCCACGCGATTCCCCTGTGTTGTTTATTACTCAAAAACCAAAGATCTTACCAATTATAACTGATTTCACAATGTACAAACATAACCATACGATTGATTTACTAACAAGTTTACAATTTACAGCGCCCGACATATACATATACATACATAGGCCATAGTCCCACATTTTACTGTCTACGGAGCCTCTAGGATTACAAAGGAGGATACAATACTTGCCGGTAACAAGGCTCCGGCTATACCTTACACAAAATCAAAATAAAGTCTAAACAAGAGTGGCGTGAGCCACGCAGGGCCCCGAAAGGAAAGGGGATCACCAAAACGGGTAGTGGAAGATGAAGGATGCTACTGCCGATGAGCTGAAGTACCTGCTACTGATTCACCTACAATCATAATACGAATGTAGCATCCCCGGCAAAAGGGACGTCAGTACACTGGAATTGTACTGGTATGTAAGGACAAACTTTGTCCCAAGTAAACTCAAGCCATTGACAAGAAACTACGATGATAATACAGCCAATGAATTACATCAAGAATCAATTAAGCCAGCCAACTATGTTTTCCACATTTTTCCTCATTTCAGATAATTCTCAACACAAAGCACGTTTAAGATCAACAAGTAGAACAACCACAAATCAATCACGTAAAACACAAGTAGTCAAACAAAGGGGCAATCGGTGCCCCACAGGTTGCAAACTCTCCTGCTGTCTCCTTTCACAATTTCACATCAATGATTTTATATCATATTTCAATAGCGATCGCTTTCCATCCTTATTACCCCCGACCACCCTTATTACCCCAACCCACACCTTATTTCCTCATGTTACGGCGCGCAACCCGATCCCACCTTACAGTTTAAAACACAACAATTTCAAACAGCAGATAAGGCACTACACACAATTTCAACAAGTTCAAATAAGCAACTTGCACATTGTTTCATGTTCTCAATTACTTATCAAGCCAATATCACAACCAAGTTACAATATTTCCATAATCAAGAATATTCACACAAGTATGTTCAACAATTTTTCACAATTCAAGTGTTTCATCTCTTTCCACAATAAACCAATTCTCAAGTGTTTCGTTTCTTTTCCACAAGGTGCCATATAGGCCATCATAACCATTATTCACAATTCTTTACCAATTCCAATTCCCTTGTTATCTTTCAATTCATATTTCATACCACACCATATGTAGTTTAACATCAATTAGATACCCAACAACAAAATCAACAAATTACACACAATCTCTCAAATTAACACATGCCAAACGAATTGCACACATAAGGGCGATTTCACAAGAATCAAAGTTAGCCATACATACCTCGATTGAGCTTTCCTTAAGTTACTACAACACTCCAAAACTCTAGCAATTCCAATCTACTATGAGACATAACAAAATTAAACATATATTAGAAATATATTCATGAAACTAGCTCATTTGAGCATTTTATCAAATACTAGTTCGGCATCTTGATTTCAAATTCCCTTTTCAAGAATTTCTTCATTCCCTAACCCAATCTTTAGTTATTTAAGTTAAACAATCTTCCCATAAAGCTAAGTTGTACATGCATGTATACACAATACTAATAAATCCAAGAATCATACCTCAATAACTCATCTTATACACCAAACTCGAAATTAAAACCCTAGGGTATAGAATCTTACCTCTTAGATGAAGAACTTGCTATTGGGTTCTTGATTCTTGAAGATTGATGCAAGATTTGGATGATTTAGATGTTGGGTTCCTCCTTCTCTCTCTAAAATACTCTCACCTCTCTCTAAAATCAGTAAGAAATGACCCCAAAATGAACCCCAAAGCCTATGTATTGAAATGGGGTTGGGTTATAAAAATAAAAAATATAACCCTGCGATGTCAATTCTGCTATCGCAGAATGCACCGCAGAATGGACATGCGGGCCGCAAAATGCACCGCAAAATCGACAGCCAAAAATGAGCTACACTGGTTCAATCTGCGGTCAAAATGCGGACCGCAGAACGAACATGCGGACCGCAAAGTAGAAATGCGGATCGCAGATTTGACCTGACACACGATCGCATTTTCCAGCCTTTGGTAATTTGATCATAACTTTGTGTAGGAATGTCCAAATGACGAACGGTTTGAAGCGTTGGAAACTAGACTCAAAGGGATTTCATTTGATATGCTATTCACCACATAAAACCTTATACATAATTATCTAAGGTCGTTTAAAGTGGAGCCTTGTGTGAATTCATTTGGAAATTTGGCCTATTTCGCAAATTTTCCTATTTGGCTTACACTTGGGCTTTCATTTGGACCTCATATCACTTACCATAAGACTCATACTCATATTTAGCAAGTCTAATTGATGACCACCATATTAATAGTATATAAAAGTATTATAATAAGCCCGTGTGACACTACAAAATCCTAAATTACTTAGCGAAATTTTCCGGGGCCTTACATTCTCCCCCCCTTAGGATCATTCGTCCTCGAATGAGGAGTATAGTCTTTCCCAAACACTTTGACATCACATATCTCTTTTCTATCCTACCTCAAATTTCAAAATTTTCACTAACTCCCAAATTTTTCAGAAATTTCGGCAGAGTCTCCTTTGTAACTAGGCCTATCCACGTGCCAGAGAATCACTAAAATCTTCTTATCCACACATCCACAACTGTACATAGCACCACAATGTATATATCCACAATCCTAATCCCAGTATTTCAAGAACTACATTGACATATGGATACCAGAACATGGACTGCACAGTTTTACATCAAAATACCTATATGGTACATTCCAAGTCAAAACTAACTGGTATTCAATCAAACGAAAGTACTTTCCTTCCACGACACATTTATCCTTCCACACGACATTATAGACTTACAAACATTGTCATAACACCTTCTCAAAAATAATATCAACTCCCAAACATACATAACAAGGATGACATATAAACATCTTGCATGAGATAACTATCCATTGACTTTACCTTTTGATAACTTCCATTGTACAATTTACACTCCACTAAACCCTTGATGACCCTTAATAGTTACCCTAATATGTGATACCCATAAACTGACCATAACTTTATCTATCCAATATCTATGTGATCACACTATGAAGCTTTATCGTTGACTTGTCTGAACTTAAAATTCCCAATGGATCTAATACAATGAGGAACAACAGAGTTCAAGATCAGGCTGGAGTTCTTCAGGAATCCATTAATGCATTGGGTAGAGTACTTTATGAGGTCGTATACTAAAAGACACGAAATGTTACTACTAACAATACTGACATGGTTAATCACTGTGACTACCTCAATTAATACACAAATGAGGCATAGGAGTAACTACTACATGGGAAATAGGAATCATTAAGGAGGAATACTCAAGTACGTGAACCACTCATTTTCTAAAGTGTAGGGAAAATCCGTCGACCCCGAATAGGAATACTCTAGCACCTTGTATGTGATATGGGATTCAAAATACACGAAGTTGAATTACACTCTTAAGATTACTTGACGCACAGAATCTATGCCACAAGCCTATAAGGATGAAAGGAATTGAACGATTATGAGGTTACCATATTCTAGACAGCTTAACACTTCTTGGAAACTGATCATATATGAGGGAACTAAAAATTACGACCATTTCAATTGATATTCACTCATATAATAGGCACTAAGATGTGCATATATGTTACTAGACAGTGAAAAGGTTTCATAATGTTACTCGTAAGAGGGTAGATTGGTTGATTAAGCCATATAAGACACACACAACTAAGAAAAAGAGTGACTCGAGAAGGATCACAAATCTTGGATACTTTGCATGGAACTTGACACCACATGTACAAACTTTACGATAGTGCATGTATAGGCACAACTGAGCAGATGTTGTCAATTTAAATGAGACGTTTCTGTAAGAAATTCATCGGGAATAGTCCTTTGTTGAGAATTTAGGAAAAGCAAGTAGGAAATATCAATAGTGTTATAACTCAATTCAGGAACATAATTATAGATGTCAATTCCATAGGAGGTTGTACATACTAGAACTGTGATTGGGAGAATTTGTAAATAATACGTCTCATTAAAAGAGCATGTGCATGAACTATTTTGTAATTTGGATTCGTTTTAAGAATATATCTATGCAAGGACAAGGAAATCATAAGGGTTTAACAAAAAGTTTAAACAATCACCACATTACCAAATAAAATGGATCACATAGCTTTTTACATAATTACCATACCTCTAGGCTGCATTTCATAGCCCTTCCATAGGGTTCACATATAAAATTATTCACCTATGCGCTTCATACAATAATAAGGAAATCACAAGTACAAATCAAACACTTTAAACATTCACCACATTATCGAATAAAAGATTCATGCCATTTTTACGTATATTAGTCCATCGACTCTTGGGGCCATAATTATCACATCAGACTTGGCACTAGGCCACATTTCATAACACAATCTCTTCTTCCTCGCATTTCACATCATTTTCTCATATTTCACATCAACATCATAATCTGTTTCATATTCCCTCATGTCACAAGTATCACCAGGTACAATTTCATTTTGAGTTCTCGACACATTGTCTATACTTTATTTCTCAAAAGCATTTGACTTATTTCAACATCTCTATGCATAGAGGACTTCACATTTGAATACATGATTCATACTTCTAAAACCCATTTTAAGTTGTCAATAATAGCACATTGATCATATTGGAATGCATCTTTCACAAATATCGGGTCACAACAACAATTCATGTAAAGTATCAATCACAGCTAGAGTCCAACATTTAGTCTTACCACATTTACACAGTCACTTACTTCATTTCCAAACATCTTTATACATTACCAACAACAAGACGCAATCAATCAAATGCCTTTGGTACACGTAAGAACATTTTGGAAGAATCAACCATAACAAGTTTTCTCACAAAATTTGGCATCAAAATATCAATTCAAACTTGACTTGAAGTCTAGACATTTTAGCACATAGTTCACATTCTTTACATATCCTCATCTACCAAGAATAATATATTAAACAAATGAAGAAGTACCTCCAACATATATTTTCACAACAATAATTCGCTTAACATAACAAAACGGGTACTGCATCAATTATATTTTGAACCTACAACATTTATGTGGGCACCATGGAAGCTTATTTTCTAAGAGAAGGGATTTTAGCCGTACATACTGATGAAATACTACATGATCGGGTGGTACAATGACATTAGTAAGAACGAGGGTACTCTCCATAATAACAACTTCTACCAATCACTCCATGACTCAACACATTCTCCTAACAAGTCCTTGGGTAATCCACTTGGACTCAATGGTAGGATAAATCCCACCTTACATGCTTCGAATTCACAGATTATGGTATCAAAATCACCAATCTTGAGAGTAATACTTAGAGAGGAAATTAGCTCCCTATCTTGAGCCATATCGCACGATCTGGAATATCAAAGAAATTGGTAAATTCCTAAATGTCCGTGTAGCCCCCAACTTATATGATGTGGTTGACAACACACCGATAAGAAGGGCACTACTAGACACGGCTCCGAGACATCCTAGGACACTTTAAAACCTTAGGCTCTGATACCAAGTTTGTCACGCCCCAAATCGAGGGACATGACCGGCGCCTGACTAGGTAGCCCCAGTCAAGCGGACATGGGTTCCTTTATATCCCACGCGATTCCCCTGTGTTGTTTATTACTCAAAAACCAAAAATCTTACCAATTATAACTGATTTCACAATGTACAAACATAACCATACCATTGATTTATTAACAAGTTACAATTTACAATTCCCGACATATACATATACATACATAGGCCATAGTCCCATAGTTTACTGTCTACGGAGCCTCTAGGATTACAAAGGAGGATACAATACTTGCCGGTAACAAGGCTCCGGCTATACCTTACACAAAATCAAAATAAAGTCTAAACAAGAGTGGCATGAGCCACGCGGGGCCCCGAAAGGAAAAGGGCTCACCAAAACGGGCAGTGGAAGATGAAGGATGGTACTGCCGATGAGCTGAAGTACCTGCTATTGATTCACCTACAATCATAATACGAATGTAGCGTCCCCGGCAAAAGGGACGTCAGTACACTGGAATTGTACTGGTATGTATGGACAAACTTTGTCCCAAGTAAACTCAAGCCATTAACAAGAAACTACGATGATAATACAGCCAATGAATTACATCAAGAATCAATTAAGCCAGCCAACTATGTTTTCCACATTTTTCCTCATTTCAGATAATTCTCAACACAAAGCACGTTTAAGATCAACAAGTAGAACAACCACAAATCAATCACGTAAAACACAAGTAGTCAAACAAAGGGGCAATCGGTGCCCCACAGGTTGCAAACTCTCCTGCTGTCTCATTTCACAATTTCACATCAATGATTTTATATCATATTTCAATAGCGATTTCGACTGCTTTCCATCCTTATTACCCCTGACCACCCTTATTACCTCGGCCACCCTTATCACCCCAACCCACACCTTATTTCCTCATGTTGCGGCGCGCAACCCGATCCCACCTTACAGTT